>CAUYQU010081200.1:0-25453 GCA_963574635.1 Cheracebus regulus
GTCCTCTGCCAGCCTACAGGAGGAAAAGCAAGGCTCACAGAAGGATGTTCTTTCAGGAGGAAGCAGCACTAAAAGCACTCTGAATCAAGATGAGTGGGAAACCATCTCAATAAACACATTTTGGATAAAAAAAAAAAAAGAGAATATAGTAACCTTTGCATTCTGTTTACCTGTGTCAAAGCAACAAAAATGATGACCAAATGTAGTTTGCTATAATGTATGTATGGTAGATGAATTCACCAAGATCGACAGAAATGTCACCAAACGTCTATCATAACAGAATTGTAAATTTCTCGTTTGTAAAGATTTTTTAATATTTCAGACTCATTCTAAATTGTCTTTGTTATTATTTTTGTCCAGTATGTCCTGCTTCCTATGGTCGTAAGTTAACTTTGATCCACATTAACACATGTGGACAATCTGAAGGAAAATAGGCTCTTCAGAAACTAATCTGCAATTTCATGAGCAAGATCAATATTATAAACTGGATTTTGACTTCCTTAAATAAAGCTGAATGGCCAGGAATCAGAAAACGAAAGACTCCTATGGTCTATGTTTTCCTTTATTTCCATTCAGCCAATAAACCACCAAGTCTAAATTTTTTTAAAGAAAAACTCTTGTCTAGGCACTGTGGCTCATGCCTGTAATCCCAGCACTTTGGGAGGCTGAGGCAGTCGGATCACGAGGTCAGGAGATCCAGAACATCCTGGCCAACATGGTGAAATTCCATCTCTACTAAAAATACAAAAATTAGCTGGGTGTGGTGGCACGTGCTTGTAGTCCGAGCTGCTTGGGAGGCTGAGCCATGAGAATCGCTTGAACCAGGGAGGTTGCAGTGAGCTGAGATTGTGCCACTGCACTCCAGCCTGGCAACCGATAGACTCCGTCTTAAAAAAAAAAAAAAAAAGAAAGAAAAATTAAAAACTTTCCTATTTATGCTTCTTCTGTTTACAAGCACTGGCTTTTTCTGAATAATTCCAGAAGTTTCTTTACTGGTCATTAGCTTTTGTTTTCATTCCTTCCATTTCATTCTTACTGCCCTCTTCTCCTGGTGATTGATGCTCCTGACTGAATCAACACTTCACTCCTTCACATTGCGTGCAAAGTCCATTGAAACTTTGAACTCTGCCTACCTTCCAGTTTCCTCTACCTAGAATGCCATGTTTTTCAATTGTAGGAAATATCCTATTTATCATGCAAAATCAAGCTTACTTCATCCGCTATAGAATTAAATTATTCTGTGCTATACTTACCACTTTTTTAGGTAGTATAATTCTCCTTTGGTGTCAGACTTGGCCAGTTTATATATTTGTGTTATATATAGTAAGTATCTACATGCTTGCTTGATAGTAGTATCTGCATGCTTGCTGAGATTAGGCATTATGTTGAGTACAGGTTTGTTGTATGGAATTGATAGGTTGGTGAGAGCTTTTATTACACAAACTAAGAGCAGCAGAAAAAGGAAAATTAGTACATTCAATCTTAAGCTTTTTTCCAATGCCAAGGTGGTTATGATTCAGAGCTGACTTCAATCTTAGCATGATACATTGTTCTTGTTATGAATTACAAATGAGTTTTTTGCTTTATTTTTTCCCTTTGAAATAAATCATAAAATATAGTTGGTGATATGGTTTGGTGGTGTCACCACCCAAATATCATCTTGAGTTGTAGCTCCCATAATTCTCACTTGTGGGAGGGACCCAGTGGGAGATAAATGAATGGTGGGGGCAGTGGTATTGAGTAAGTCTTGGGAGATCTGATGGCTTTATAAGGGGAAGTTCCTTTCGCTTGGCTCTCAGTCTCTCTTTGCCCTCCCTTGCTCTTCTGCCATGATTGTGAGGCCTCCACAGCCATGTGGAACTGTGACTCTATTAAACCTCTTTTTCTTTATAAATTACCCAGTCTCAGGTATGTCTTTATCAGCAGCGTCAAGAGGGCTTAATACAGTTGGAAACTTCCCACCAGTATCACTAGGATAAACTACAAGTTTTTGGCTGACCTATTTTAAACATTTTATTGTGGTTTAATGATATGCAAGAACTCAATATTTAGGAGCATATTTCAAATCTGTTTTCAGAATATGAGCCAGCCCACATTTGAAAGGTACATTTTAGAAAAAAAGTAACTTAGAGTACTAATTTTCTTGAGCACATTTATTTAGTAATGCCACAGTTTAGGTGTTTGGACTATCTTAAGTATATTGAGTTCTTACTGTATATGCCCTGCCTTTTACACAGCAGTATACTTCCCAGCAAGATGGTTATAGGAACTTAACTTCCTTCTCAGGACCACTTGAGTTGTACCTTCTCTCCTCCCTTCCTTCTCTTCCTGGTCCTTGCAGGTCTCACTGTTGCCAGGAATTCCTTCTCACCTTGCCTCAGTGCAGGGCCTGCAATTAAGGGAGTAGTGGAAAAGATCGGCCTTCCTATCTTTTTCTTCCAACTTCATTTATAGCTACTTTCCACCTTATTTTAACTGGAACCTCTGTTCTAGTTAGAAACATTGTTAGACTGTATATAGTTTTCAGCACAACCTTTCTGAGGAAAAGTAGAAATGCTGCAGAGGTTCTCAAACTAGAGCTGAATCTGTACCTGCATCCATGATTATCACCTGTATGACACTCTTATCCTAAAACTGTTATGCAATAGTCTATGGCCATATCACCCTGAACACACCCAATCTTGTCTCAAACTGTTATGCAATAAAGGGTTAACTCAGGAAGTCTGGGAGGTTCAAACCCTGCAGTTTCCAAAGAAGTTGGCTCTTGACCAGCTCCTGGAAGATGACACCACTAACCTATTGGAATGCCCGCCTGATAAGAGTGCGTTTGTATACCTAGCTAGCTTATATCAACAGTGTGATTTATAGTAAGGCCACACTTGAGCCACACTGTATTAATTCAGTTTCTGGAGGTCAATTTTAAATAATTATTTAAAATTTAATTAAATAATAATTATACCTATCTAGATACAAAGAGAGGTTTTGGGGGATGCGGTAGGTAGGAATCACATAACCATATCTTGCTGCTAACTGTGGGCTTTATAACAGAGTTCCTTAACACTTAGATTTCAGAACCCTTTTGCACCTTTCTATCTTTCTAATTAAAAAGTCAACAACATTGTTCTTGAGTCTATAGTACTTAATGGGATTGAGTACTTAAAAGAGTAGATTTTTGAAAAGATAACCACCAGGTCCCTCCCACAAGTGGGAATTATGGGAGCTACAATTCAAGATGACATTTGTGTGGGGACACAGCCAAACCATATCATCAACTATATTTTATGATTTATTTAAAAGGGAAAAATAAGAAAGATCTTATGGAAAAATCCACTCCAGCTTCAGGACACCTGGCTTAAAATGAACTATTGTAATGGACTCATTTCATAAAATGGTTTTATCCTATTTTCTTGTAAACTTGGCAGTAACTTAGATTGTATACCTAGAGTCTTAAAGGAAGATCTGGGTGAACAAACTCTCTTTTTATATTTATAATGAAGGAAAATAGCATCCAAGCTAAATCAACTGTAGGATTTGTTATTTTTTTTAATGCATTTGTGGCACTTGCACCTTCAGAAAAAGTAACTCATTAAAAATTCTGCATAATATGCTCTCAACTCATTTGTAATATTGCACATTTCCTACAGAAATAACCCATCTTTATGCAGAATGATAGAATTTTATCAAGGGAAGTAAGTTTATTAACATCCCTTCAGGAATATGTTGTACTATCGGGTTGCAGGTTAAGGGGAAGCCATAGAATCCTTTTTTACCAGTTTTACTTTTGATAGGTGGGCTTTTGTATACAACATACTATCATGTAGGGTAAATGCACCTGATAGCAATAACTTAAGCATACCCTTAGAATGATCCTGTATGGCAAATAAACCTGAATGTGTGTTCTGAGCTAGAGAATCCAGAGCATGGCCAACCTGGAGATTCGTTTCTTATTTATGATAAACATCTGATGCCCTAGCCTTTCCCATAGAACTTGGCAGCACAGGGGATTGAGGCCCTGAGATTTGAGTTAAATGAAGGTTACTAGGTAGAGGTCATTATGGAGAGGTTGTTAAGTGAAAATGCTATATAAACTGCATGCTCTTTGCGGGCAGTTATAGTTTTCATGTCCAGCCCCTGCCACTGGGCTATGTAATTATGCTGTCTAGTCTGACACCACTGGACTCTCCATAAGCCCCTAATAAAACCTGTCTCGTTTGCTGGCTCTGGGTCTCTTCTTTGTCCTCTTGAACCTGGTGCCTTCTCTAGTGAGGTTAATGGGGCTTCTGCACAACATATGAACAGCCAAATGTAAGTTTTCTTAATTTTTAATTATATTTTTCTTCACATATTGTGAACATTTTATTTTTCTCACTTTCTCTCTTCAAATCATGTATGAGCTTTTTAAATAACAGCAACCATCTTTATTTAGATGTGAATCTCCAGTATTTAATGCATTATCTGGTACACAGATATAAAGTGAACATTGAATGACTAACAGCCTTAAAATACAAGGCCCTCTTGTTAAACTGTTAAGTTGTTTATAATTACTTTAAAAATTATGATAATTGATAATTATAAATTTATCTCTATAATTACTTTAAACATATAACAGAGGTAGGAAGTAAGAATACAGTGAGAAAAATCAGTAGAAATCTGTGGAAATTGCTTTTTTCCAAAGTTGTGTTGAAAATTTCAGAAACCAAGGAATTGAAATGTATTTCATCATTGTTTCTAAATAGCAGAGGTTTATAATATGCAGATCCTCCATTAGCAGAGTTGCATCTTGCAGCTTTCTTCTTTCCTCAGACATTTTGTTGGTTCTTAGGGTTACTGAGATTGATGATTCTTCTAGGTCTACCCTCTTTTAGCAGGTTTGGTAATTTACTTGCTTTTAACCTCACAATACCAGGAACAGAGTAAGATATAGTAATGTTTGAGTATTTGGCTCATGTTTTAGGATAGCTTAAATATGTTTTTATAAAAATTAAATAGGAAGACTGGTGACTTGAAGATGATTCAACTGGAAATGACGTTGTTGAGATTGAAAAAAAGGAGCCAATGGGCCTATAAATTTTATATGGACCTATATTTTGTAGGAGGAGGAGTTGAAATGAGTGTAAACAATACCTCATTGGAGAGTAAAATAGGAAAGTTTATTTTCACAGGCCCATGAATTTTTGGCAGCCGAGGGGACAAACATTTATTAAGTGTCTACTAAGCTATATATAGCATGTTTTAGACCATCTCAGCAACTAGAAGTGAGATTTTTGCAGAGGTTGCGAGTAAGTCATGCTGGCAAAGCAAAGGTGAAACAGTTCAAGGTAATTTTTTTTGAGACAGAGTCTCGCTGTCACCCAGGCTAGAGTGCAGTGGCGTGATCTTGGCTCACTGCAATCTCTGCCTGCTGGTTCCAGCGATTCTTGTGCCTCAGCCTCCCTGGTAGCTGGGGCTACAGGCATACGCCACCATTCCTGACTAATTTTTGTAGTTTTGGTAGAGATGGGATTTTGCCATGTTGCCCAGGCTGGTCTCAAACTCCTGGCCTCAAGCAATCCACCCACCTTGGCCTTCCACAATACCTGAATTATAGGCATGAACCACTATGCCCAGCCGTTCATGGTGTTTTCAAAGGTGAAATTCTTTTTGTAACTAGAATTTCAGAACACTTAGCTCTATGAATTAGTACGGAAGAGAAAAGATGGACAAAAGTAGTAAGGGGTGAAGTTTTACTTGCCATTGCTGTGATTAAGAAAATCTGGGCTTTGGGAGCGAGACTGTTAGCAATTTCTGTTACCAATTGCAGAACCTGATTTCTGGGTTGGTAGAATACTGTGAAAGAAACTAGAGGAAAAAGTCTTCTTCTAAAGATACTGGGGATGGCAGAGGTGGAATCTCATATTTTCTAAGATGTCTGAGTATCCTTTTGAGGATGTCATTCATTTTACATACCAGGGTACTTAGAGTTGTCACATTGTTCTTTCTGCTCACTTATTCCCAGATGAATACAGTTCCCCTTAAGGACAATTAACATGTTTGGAACAGGAATCTGGATCAAAGTGAATTGAAAGCTGTCCTAGGAACAGCATAGGAACATTTAGCTGAGGCAGAACTTAGAAGTAGGTGCCGGGTACTTCCTGCAGCCTATGTGGTAGTCAGGAGACCTAATAGGTAAGGCAAGAATCTCATGGAATGCCCAGGGCCCTAAGTGACAGCACTGAAAGAACAGCCAGTAAGGTGAGGTGGGTCCAGTAGCCTCACCCTGAGTTCAAGGCAGAATGACTGTCATTCCAGCATGAAGTGTTGCTGCACACGTCATTGCTTCTCTGAGGATCCGAAGGGACAGAATGATGACAACCGAAGCTGAACTTAGTGACACTGCCCATGTGACTTAACTAATCTAATATAATTGTGATTTAAATCAAGTTTAACAACAAATCTTTAATAGGAGTGACCTGCCCCTTCAGGTTATATGTTTGTATGTGAGGAAAGTTGGCCTCATCTCCACTGGGGATGAGGATTGCTTTTTGGCTCATTTATTGCCCCCTATAATTAATGGCAGTGACACCAAAGACCAGATTAGTCTAAACATGAGTACTTGTACCCGAGAGAGATAAAAGTTTGAATCTCTTTCTTCTGCAAAGTTCCTCAGCATACCCAGTTTTTTACTTAAAGCAGCTGAGGTTTAGGTAAAGGGAGAGGCAAAAGGGTGGCACAAAGGGGCAGAGCCACTCAGGGCCCGGAGGCAAGATTTACTTTAAGATTCTGGCCAGGCGTGGCTGCCCATACCTGTAGTCCCAGCATTTTGCTGGGCAGATTGCTTGAACTCAGAAGTTGGAGACCAGCCTGTGCAGCATGGTGAAACCTCATCTCTACAAAAAATATAAAAATTAGCCAGGCATGGTGGTGTGTGCCTGTGGTCCCAGCTGGGAGGATCTCTTGAGCCCAGGAGACAGAGGTTGCTGTGAGCCAAGACCGTTCCATGGCACTTCAGCTTGAGTGACACAGCGAAACCCTGTTTGAAAAAAAAAAAAGAAGCAACTGCCTGCTCAGGCAACCAAATGAACTGCTGTACCTCTGCCCAAAGCTGTATATCTTCATTGATAACACCACTTATTTGAGCTTTGGGTACTCCATGATGCAATGGCCATAACCACCTTACCTATCAGCTAGGGGTAAGTAGGGATTGCGTCCATTTGTCCTGATAACATTCCTTCCTCTTCTCACTCAAAGAAGCAACAACCGATGTGCCATTTAGGTAGCTTGTTTCAATCCTGCTTCTCACCACTCAGCCTCTAAAGATTTAACAGGTAGGATGCTGGTGGACTTTCACCCTTCACCACCTATGACTTGGACAAAAGCATTTGCTTCTAAGTCTTGGGTAGTTTTGAATCTCCTAACTTGGCCCACAAGGACCTTTTGTTCTTCCTTTTCTAGAAAGGAACTGCATTCCACCTTCATCATCATCATCACCAAAACTATCGTGAACTACATAGGGTCTGAGGTTTTACCCTATATACTTAGCTTTGCTTACAAGCTAATCAGCGAGAAGCTGTTACTCTTTCATTAGTGGCAAAAGACTTAAGACTCCAGGGTCACAGACTAAGGACTTTATTATTCACAGCAAAGCAATAACCACGGCTTCTTGTTGGCTTTTTTCTATTTCCCATTCCTCTACTCCCACAGTGATGACACAGGGGGCCCGTGATGGGTGCCTATACACTCAGGGAGTTGCACTGCAAAAGAGGAACACTGTTTTGTTTTGGGTTTTTTTTGGTGGGGGGCGGGGGGGGGGTATTTGCAAGATCCACTGCTTTTGTAGCAAACAGAAGCAAGCTTGCTCTCTGTCTGGAGGAAGACATGATTTCATCTCTGAAAATTGCTCACTGCACTTAATCTTTCAAGATTGCTGATTGAAACATAATCCTAAGAAATAACTCAGGTAAAGAGCAGTCAGGACTTTTCATTATTGCCATACTGAGGGCAGGCAAAGGGGTACTAAGGGCACCTGGAAAATTGCTTCTCTCAGCAGTTATAATCTTTAATGGAAGGGAATTAGGCAATATCTAACAAAACTACATACACATTGACCTTTTGACTCTGCAATCCTATTTCTAAGATTTTACCCTGAAGTTATATGTTAAGTAATACAGAAATATAAATACTCAAGATTTGTCATTTTGGAATTGTCATTTTAAGATGTTGGAAACTTAAGTGTCCAAACATAGGAGAGTGGTTGAATTAAATATGGTACATCCACAAAATAGAGTACTAAGCTGCCACAAAAAAAGAATGAAGATTTCTATGAAGTTATGTAGAATAATTTCCAGGGTATATTTTAGGTAGGGCGAAAAAAGTAAAGTGAAAAAAAATTATATAATGCCACCTTTATATAAAAAGGAAGGGGACGTTTAAATACACATGCCTATTTTGTTTTGTTTTTGAGATAGGATCTTGCTCTGTTGCCAAGGTTGGAGTACAGTGGCACAATCAAGGCTCATTGTAGCCTTGACTTTCAGGCTCAGGTGATTCTCCCACTTCAGCCTCCCAAGTAGTTGGGACTACAGGGATGTACCACCATGCCTACCTCTTAAAAAAAAAAATTGTGGAGACAGGGGTCTTGCTGTGATTTCAGGGCTGTTCTCAAACTCTTGGGCTCAAGCAGTCCTCCTGTTTTGGCCTCCCAAAGTGCTGTGATTATAGGTGTGAATCACCACACCTGACCCCTCATGCCTGTTTTTGCAAAAAGAAATAGAAGAAAGAAATAAAATCAAATGTGATTGGTTACCTGCAAGAATTGAGTAGGAATGGCATAGATAAGATGAAAGATAATCATATTAATGTTTTGTGTACTCAAATATAATAAAAGTCAACAAACATAAGGGGAAAAAAAACACCCCAGGGAACTTCTGAATGCCTGTTTTGAGCACCAAGCCATGCTTGTGCAGGGGGAGACATTTCAGCTAAAATAACTTAATTGAAATTTGAACAACTGTTCATTGCAGGTAAGACAGAGTGAGTTTTTAAGTTTCATTTCTGCCACTTAACTTTCTTTTTTTAAAAAAAAAGTAATTTAAAAAATCCAGAATCTCTACAGTATATCATCTACAATGTTGAGAACATAATCCAAAATTACTTGATATACAAAATGCAAGTAAATTGTGGCACATTCTTAAGAAAAAAGACAATAAATGGAGAAAAGTGAGAAGACAAGGGCTGTGGTTTGAATGTGTTCCCCAAAAGTTCATGTGTTGAAAATATGTTCCTCAATGTAACACTATTAAGAGATGGGGTCTTTAAGACATGATTCATGAGGCAGACCCCTCATTAATGGATTAGTGTTACTGTTGCAAGAGTGAGCTGTCACAGTAATGGGCTCCTACTGAAAGGATGTTTGACCCACTTTTCTCTCTCTCACATATTTGCTTCCCCTTCTGCCATAGGATTACCCTCTCCAGTTGTTAGAGCCATGCTCTTGGACTTCCCAGCCTCCTGAACTGTGAGAAAAAAAAATTTAATAAATTAACAGGAGGTGGCTAAGATGGTTGACTAGAAGCAGCTAGTGTTCGTGGCTCTTACAGAAATGGAAGGAGTAAATACAGCACCTTCAACTGAAACATCAAGGTACTTGCTTTGGGAATAATCAAGGAAACAACCCACAGAGAAAAGCAAGGCAGGAAAATGACCCATCTGGGAGCAACACAGAGCCAAGGGAACCTCCCCTGCCCAGGAAAGTGGTCAGTGAGTATGTCACCCCAGGAACCCGCACTTCTTTTATGGGTCTTTGCAACCCTTGATTTGGGAGATCCTTTTGTGAACCCATTTCACCAGGGCCTTCAGTCTGACTGACACACAGAGCTACAGGGAGTCTCAGCAGAGCAGCCACAAGGGGACACATGGAAACTTGGGAGCCTTAAATACTAGATTGCTTTCTGGGCATCCCAGCAAAAGCAGATGCAACTCCAGCAAACTGGGAGGTTAGATACTCCACCCCATACATACTCCTAGGAAAGAGGCTGAATCAAGAGGGCTGAGCAGCAAAAATCTGTAGGTTGCACTTACATGGCATCTCACAGGATAAGACCCACTGGTTTGGCATAACAGTAGCAGTGTTATGCCAAGTTGGACCTTCCAGGGGTAGAACAAGGATACCATCTTTGCTAATTGGGTGACTTAAGTATGTCAGCCTTTGGGCTTTGGAAAGTCCAAGCTAATGCGGGGTGGAAGGGATTCCCCAACATAGCACAGTTGCTCTACAAAAACACAGGCAGACTTCCTTTTAAGTGAGTCCCAGTCTCGTTTCTTCTTACTGGGTGGGGCCTCTGAGCTGGGGTCTCTAGCCACCCTGTCAGTGTTCTTTGGCCAACAGAGTTTTCAAACTTCCCTAGGACAAAGCTTCCAGAAGGAAAGGCAAGTTTCCATCTTCACTGTTTGGTCAATTTAGCCATTCTAGCCTTCAGGTCAACCAGAGGGTAGAAGTGGTACCCAAGCACAGCACGACTGCTCTATGAAAATGTGGTCAGACTGCTTCTTTAAGCATGCCTCTGATTCTGTTCCTTCTCACTGGGCAGGACCTCCCAGCTGGGACCTCCAGCCACCCCTGCTGGTGTTCTCTGGCCATGAACACCTGCAGGGACACAGGCACCCCCATATCCACTGGCACTCTGCTATAGCTGCAACAGCACAGCACCCCTCAGCACAGTGGATTCTAAACCATGAGGAGCCACAGGACAATGTCAGGGCTCAATACAAGTTCCCCAGAGTTGGAGAACACAGTCCAGGGGTTAGAATCAGAGCTTTGGCCCCCCTAAAATCTCTCAAAAATGAACTCGGTCGACAGAATCCACCTTATACCACAATCCAACCCTCAGGGTCATCAAACAGGATAAAAGAAAAAAGAATCCAAAGGTCAACAACCTCAAAGATTGAAGGTAGAAAAGCCCACAAAGATGAAAGAATCAGTGCCAGAACAATGAAAACTCGAAAAGCCAGGGTGCCTTCTTTTCTCCAAAGGTCCACATCACCTCCAGCAAAGGTTCAGAACTGGGCTGAGGCTGAGATGGCTGAAATGACAAAAGTAGAACTCAGAGTATGGATAGGTACAAAGTTCATTGAACTACAGGTGTATGTTGTTACCCAAAACAAGGAAGCTAAAAATCATGATAAAACGTTGCAGGGGATGACAAAGTAGCCAGTAGAGAGAAGAACATAATTTAGCTGATAGAGCTGAAAAACACATTACAAGAATTTCCTAATGCAATCACAAATATTAATAGCAGAATAAACAGAGGAAAGAATTTCAGAGCTTGGAGACTAGCTTTCTGAAATAAAGCAGACAAGAATAGAGGAAAAAGAGTAAAAAACTGACAAAACCTTAAAAAATACAAGATTATGGAAAGAGACCAAATATATAACTGATTGGTACACCTGAAATAGATGAGAATAAAACTGACTTGGAAAACATATTTCAGGATGGCATTCATGAAGACTTCCTCAACCTAGCTAGAGAGGCCAACATTCACATTAAGGAAATGCAGAGGACCTCCAGTAAGATATTTCACAAGATATCATCCCTAGGACACATAATCATCAAATTCTTCAAGGTCAAGATGAAAGAAAAATGTTAAAGGCAATTAGAAATGCCAGGTCACATACAGAGGGAAGCCCATCATACTAATGATAGACTTCTCAGCTGAAACTCTACAACCCAGAAGAGACTGGGGACCAATATTCGACATTCTTAAAAGAAATACCAACCCAGAATTTCATATCTGGCCAAACTAAGTTTCATAAGTGAAGGAGAAATAAGATCCTTTTCAAACAAGCAAATGCTGATGGAATTTGTTAACACCAGACCTACCTTACAAGAGGTCCTAAAGGAAGCACTAAATATGGCAAGAAAGACCATTTACTAGCCACTACAAAAACACACTGAGGTACACAGACCAGTGGCACTATAAAGGAACCACATGTTAAAAGTCTGTAAAACATCCAGCTAACATCATGATGACAAGATGAACTTCACACATATCAACACTAACCTTAAATGTAAATGGGCTAAATGCCCCCAGTTAAAGGACACAGAGTGGCAAGCTGGATAAAGAACCAAGACCCATTGGTATGCTGACTTTAAGATACCCATCTCACATGCAGTGACACACACAGACTCGAAATAAACGGATGAAGAAAAATCTACCAGGAAAATGCAAAACAGAAAAAGGCAGGGGTTTCAATCCTAGTTTATGACAAAACAGACTTTAAACCAACAAAGATCAAAAAAAGACAAAGAAGGGCATTACGTAATGTTAAAGGGTCCAGTATAACAAGAAGATCTAACCTAAATACATATGCACACAACACAGGAACACCCAGATTTGTAAACCAAGTTCTTGGAGACCTTCAAAGAGACTTATATTGACTCCCACACAATAATAGTGGAAGACTTTAACACCCCACTGACAATATTAGATCATCGAGATGGAAAATTAAAGATATTCAGGACCTGAACTCAGCAGTAGGTCAAGTGGACCTGATAGATACCTACAGAACTCTCCACACCAAAACAATAGAATGTACATTCTCATTGCCACATGGTACATATTCTAAAATTGATCACATAAACATTAGTAAAACACTGGTCAGCAAATGCAAAGAACTGAAATAACAGTCTCTTGGACCACAGTGCAATCAAATGAGAAATCAGGACTAGGAAATTCACTCAAAACCATACAATTATGTGGAAATTGAATAACCTGCACTTGAATGGCCTTTGGGTGAATAATAAAATTCTATTGGAATTCCTGGCCACGGCAGTCAGATAAAAGAAAGAAATAAAGTGCATCCGAAAAGGAAGAGAGGAAGTCAAACTATCCCAGTTTGCAGACAACTTGGTCCTGTATTTAGAAAACCCCATATTCTCAGCCCAAAAGTTTCTTAAGCTGATAAACAACTTAAGCTGTCTCAGGATACAAAATGTGCAAAAATAACTCACATTTCTGTACACCAACAGTCAAGCCAATAGCCAAATCAGAAATGAACTCCCATTCACAACTGCCACAAAAAGAATAAAATATATAGGAATACAGCCAACTAGAAAGGTAAAAGATCTCTACAGGAACTGCAAGCTGTTGCCCAAAGAAATCAGAGATGTCACAAACAAATGAAAAAACATTCCATGTTTATGTATACAAAGAATCAGTGTCATGAAAATGGCCATACTGTCTAAACCAATTTATACATTCAGTGCTATTCCTATTAAACTACCATTGAGATTCTTCACAGAACTGGAAAAAAGCTATTTTAAAATTCATAAGGAACCAAAAAGCTCAAATAGCCAATGCAATTCTGAGGAAAAAGAACAAAGCTGAAGACATCATGTTACCTTACTTCAAACTATACTACAGGGCTACAGTAACCAAAACAGCATGGTTTTGGTACAAAAAGACACATAGACCAATGGAACAGAATAGAGAACCCAGAAATAAGACTGCACACCTACAACTATCTGATCTTCAACAAACTTGACAAAAATAAGCAATGAGAAAAGGATCCCCTATTCAATAAATGGTGCTGGCATGACTGGCTGGCCATATGCAGAAGACTGAAACTGGACCCCTTCTTACACCATATACAAAAATTAATATGGAGTAAAGATTTAAGTGTAAAACCCAAAGCCCTAAAAATCCTAGAAAACAAGCTAGGCAATACCGTTCAGGACATAGGCACAGCAAAGATTTTATGACAGACACCAAAGGCAATTGCAACAAAGGCAAAAATTGACAAATGATATCCAATTAAACTAAAGAGCTTCTGCACAGCAAAAGAAACTATCGATAGAGTAAGCAGACGACCTACAGAATGGGAGAAAGGGGAAGTGCTACACACTTTTAAAGAACCAGATCTCGTGAGAAGTCACTGTCATGAGAACAGCAAGGGGGAAGTCCACATCCATCATCCAGTCACCTCATCAGGCCCCTCCTCCAACATTGAGGATTTCAACTGGACATGAGATTTGGGTTGGGACACAGAGCCAAACCATATCAGACCTGACACTTTTCAAAAAAAAAGATATACGTGCAGCCAACAATCATATGAAAACATGATCAACATCACTCATCATTGGAGAAATGCAAATCAAAACCATAGTGAAATACCATCTCACACCAGTCAGAATGGCTACTGTTAAAAATAACATGCTGGTGAGGTGGCAGAGAGAAAGGAACATTGATACACTGTTAATGGGAATGTAATCAGTTCAGCCATTGTGGAAGACAATATGACAGTTCCTCAAAGACCTAAAGACAGAAATGTCATCTGACTCAGCAGTCTCATTGCGGGTATATAGCCAAATGAATATGAATTGTTCTACTGGAGAGAAAGATCTATCCGTATGTTTGTTGCAGCATTATTCGCAATAGCAAAGACATGGAATCAACCTAGAGACCCATCAATTATAGACTGAATAAAGAAAATGTACATCTACACCATGGAACACTGTGCAGCCATAAAAATAACACGATCATTTTTTTTTCTTACAGGACATGGATGGAGCTGGAGGCCATTATCCTTAGCAAACTAATGCATGAATAGAAAACCAAATACTGCTTGTTCACACTTGTAAGTGGGAGCTAAATGAGAACACGTGGACACAGAAAAGAACAACACACAACACACACTGGGGCCTATCAGAAGGTGGAAGGTAGGAGGAGGAAGAGGATCAGGAAAAATAACTAATGGGTAGTAGGCTTAATACCTAGCTGGTGAAATAATCTGTATAACTGCCCCGCCCCCCATGATACAACTTTACCTATGTACAAACCTGCACACATACCATTGAACTTAAAAATTAAAAGTTACCCAGTCTCTGGTTTTCTGTTATAGCAGCAGAAAATAGACTAAGAAAATTGGTGCAAATAACTGAGCACCATTAGTCAAGCCTGTGGTCCCAGCTACTCAGGAGGCTCAGGTGGCTTGAGGCCAGGAGTTCAAGGCTCTAGTGTGCTATGATCTTGCCTGTGAATAACCACTGCACTTAAGCCTGGGCAATGTAGAAAGACCTCATCTCCATTTAAATAAATAAAATTTTTTGTGACTAAAAAATGGTACCTAGAAATGGGGCTCTTGCCTTAACAAGTACTTGAAAATGTGGAAGTGGCTATGAAACAATAATAGGCAGAAGCTGGAAGAGTTTGGAAGAGCAGGCCAGAAAAATGAACTTATTGCTATGAATGGAGCATTAAGGGCAATTGTAATGATTGTTTAAAAGAGGCAAGCTATAGGGGAAGTCTGAATCTTCTTTTAAATTACATACATGGACTGTATTGTCGGTAGAAATTTGGACCATAAAGACCATTCTGATGAGGTCTCAGATAGGAATGAGAAATAAGATATTGAAAGCTGAAGTAAAGGCCATCATGTTATAAAGTTGCAAAGACCTTGGCTAGGTTATGTCCATGCCCTATGTCCTAGGTTATGTCCAGGCTTTATGAAATGGAGAATTTGAAAGCAAAGAACTAGGATATCTGGCAGAAAAAACATTTAAGCAGCAAAGCACTCAGGCTGCTGTGTGGCTACTTTTAACTGCATTCAGTGAGATGTGAGAGCAAAGCGATGATTAAAGACAGAATTTATAATTGAAAGTAGAGCAGAAAGATTTGGAAAACTCAGACCTAAGCTATCACAGAGTGAACTTTACAGAGTGAAAAACTGGGAGAGATGACTAAGGGGGTGGGCCAAGTGCTGTTTGCTAAAAAGATTACTGCTATGAGGGAGCCAGATATTATTCATCAAGATAAGGAGGGAAAAGACAAAGGTATTTCAAAGATCTTGGAGGCTTCCCCTTCTATCGCAGGCCTAGAGCTGTATGAGGGAAGGATGTTTCTGGGGGTAGACCTGGGACATCCTCCACAGGCTCACTCTCCAAAGGTGCTTTGGACTCCTGCTCCCCACATTTCATTGCAAAACCCCTTGGCCACCCCAGCTGTGGCTCAAGCAGGCCCAGGTATGGCTCACCATACCACTCTGGAGGTTACAAACTGTAAACTCTGGTGGTGTCTACATGGTAATAATTCTGCAGGTACACAGAATGCAGGAACTGTGGAGCTATATCTTCCTTCACCAAGACTTCAAAGGAAGTCATGGACAACCTGCATGCCCAGGCAGAGATGTGTCACCAGGGTGGAGCCGCTCAAGAGAGTCCGTACCAGGACAGTGCCCAGTGGAGTTGTGGAAGTGGGGCTACCCCTAAGACCCTGGAACTTTAGGGACACCAGTCTGCAACTCCAACCCAAGAGAACTGAAGCATGAACTGAGCCCTGCAAAGCCATAGGTGCAGATCTGCCCAAGGTTTTGGGGGCCCAACCCCTCACCCCCAACAAGTTATACGCTGTGTCTAGCATACAGGACATGGAGTCAAAGGAGACTATTCTCTGGTTTTAAGGTTTAATGCTGTTTCTACTGTTGTGTTTTGGGCTTAGGACCAGTTACCCCTGTTTGGTTTTGGTTTTTTTTTTTTTTTTTTTTTTTTTTTTAGGGTGTTTTTATTTTTTGGAATGGGAATGTCTGTCCTGTGTTTGTCCCACTATTCTGTTTTGGAAGTAGATAACTTGTTTTGATTTCACAGGCTTACAGCTGGAGGGAATTTGCCCCAGGATGAATCAGGCCTTGAGTGTCACTGATATCTGATTTAGATGAGACTTTAGACTTTTGAGTTGATGCTGAAACAAGTTAAGACTCTGGGGCTATTGGGATGGAATGACTTATTTTGCATTGTGAAGACATAAACTTTGGGGTCTGGGGCAAAATGCTGTGGTTTGTATGTATCCCCCAGACGTTCATATGTTGAAAAATTAATCTTCCATGTAACAGTATTAGGAATGGGGCTTTTAAGAGGTGATTAGGGCATGAGTGTAATGGGGGGTGGGAGGCACTTACTGTTCCCCAGTTGGATGTGTTTTTTTTCCAAGTCCTTGGCCTTTTACTCCCCCAAGAATGGGTAGGAGACCCTGGTGGCATGGTGATATTCTTCAAGTAAATATCAGACTCAAGGAGTTTTGCAGAAAAGTGATTTATTAGGCAGAGAGAGAGAGAGGGAGATCCCACTGTTGTGGGAGGGGATCCAGAGATGGAGTCTGCACAGGAAAGGGGCAGGGGGACTTTTAATCTGGGAGTTGCTCCTGCCCCATTTAAGTTCTTGTCCCACAAGAGGAGTTCCCTCAGACTTCCACTGGAGTGATTGATTTTTGACTTTGACATCAGATTGGCTGTCTGGCCCACAACAGAGCTCCTCCTTTCAGGGCTTTTGGAGGGCTTTTTTAAACAAAGGAAGCTCACTTGGGCAGTCTACCTTTCCGGTGCGCATGAAAGTTAGATAACTCTAGGCTCTCCGATGTGGGGGTGGATAGAGGTATGGCACTGGGAAGTTCTTGCCTTTGAAACCACGCCCCTTGTGGACTTGGGAAGAGAAGTTAATACAGTCCCTTCATTCCCCCCTCTGAACAGGAAAGTCCCAACTGCTGTTGGGACACAGGTGTTGATTGCTTTTTACCTACTTCCTGCTGAATTGGGGCATAGAAGGGGTCCTGCAGTTTAGTTCCTTCAGAGGGGAGTCTTTCAGGGGTGAACATTGAACCTTAGAGCCTGGCTAAACAGGTGGGGATTATCTCGAAAGCCCTGCAGTAACACACAGGTGAGCTGAGAACTCTAGTCTAAAGGGTCTTCAAAGGCGAACAGAAACTGAGAGTCAGGATGTAATGGAACACAGAAAAAGGCATCCTTAAGGTTCAAGACTGTAAACTATGGTGCCTCTCCTGGTATTTGAGAGAGCAAGGTGTAAGGGTTAGGTACAGCTGGGTGTAAAGGAATCAGCTTCTTTAATAAGCCTGAGATCTTGCACCAGTATAGCTAGGTATAAAGGAATCACAGCTTCATTAGTAAGCCTGAGATCTTGCACCAGCCTCCATTGTCCATTAGGTTTTTGTACTCCTAAAATCGGAGTATTACAAGGGCTGTTACAGGACTTTACTAGACCCTGAGCTTTTAAGTCCTTTACAATCTCCTGTAGCCCCTTTTTGGCTTCTGGTCTTAGGGACTACTGTCTTTGGTAAGGAAGAGGTGGGATTCCTTACCTTATTTGAATTGGGCATGCATTTTTTGGCCATCCAAATTGTTCATCCATTGCCCAAACCTCAGGATTAATCCCTTCTTTAAATAATGGGCAGCAGAGAGAGATTTCCTCCCTGATGAGGTTTATATAGATAATGGCTCCTGCTTGAGCTAACAGGTCCTGCCCTAGTAAGGGAGTAGGACTTTCTGGCATGATAAGGAAGGCATGAGAGAAGAGTGTATCGCCCCAGTTACAGCTTAGGAGCTGAGAGAAATATTCGGAGACTGCTTGTCCTAGGACTCCTTGGACAGTACAGACTTGGAGGACAACTATCCAGGAGAGTAAAATGGAGAAGGCTGCACAGTGTCCAGGAGGAGATTAACCTCCTTGGCCCTCTGTGGTCAGCTTTGCCCAGGCCTTGCTGAAGGTGATGACTGTTGCTGGCGCTTGCCTTGGGCACTCTCAGTCCTGTTGTTGGGTCATCTGGTTAGCCACCTCAGGCCCTGGGAACCTTAATCCCCTGGGACATTGTGCTTTCCAATGATCCCCTTGGCACAGCAGACAAGGACGAGGTGGTGGTTCATTTCTCAGGAGACAATTTCTTACAAAGTATCCTGTTACATTACAGTGGTAACAAGCTCTGCCAGACTGGCAGCTAACCCAAGCCTTTCCCTCATTTGAACCCCTTGGGTTTGCTTGCCTGAGGACCATGATTAGGGCTGCGGCTTTTCTCTGGTCTCTCCTGTTCCTTTCAACCTGTTCCTTCTGGTCTCTCTTATAAAACACCGAGGTTGCTATGTTTAGTAATGATTCTAGACTCTGTTCCTGTACCAGGGCTTGGAATGTCTGCTGCTGACTACATAATAAACTTGTCCTTTAGTATTAACTGATCCTGCTGACTACATAATAAACTTGTCCTTTAGTATTAACTGATCCTTGATGGAGCTTGACAACAGGGGAGTGTCCTTTCTTAAGGCCTCCCACAATCGCTCAAGGAAGGCTATTGGGTTTTCTTCCTTTCCCTGAGTTATGGTGAATAACATTGCATAGTTCATGGGCTTCTTCCTAGGTTGCTTTAATCCCTCAAGTATGCAGGTCAAGAGGTGCCTATGACTCCAATCTCCCTGTTCTGAGTCAGGATCCCAGCGAGGGTCTGTGCTAGGGACTGCTTGTCTACCTGTAGGAAATCTATTCTTTTCTTCTGGTGTTATTTGGTTATGTACTTGACTAAAGTACCAGGTGTCCCCAAACTCTTGAGCCGCTGCTAGAGCAGCCTCTCTTTCATTGCTGGTTAAGGTTTGACTATGCAATAACATGATATTTTTCCAATCTGATTCGAAGGACTGACCCAGGCCCTGCAGAACATATGTGTGCTTGTCCAGGTCATCTGAAAATTTTCCTGAGTCTTCCTTGATTTGCTTCAAGTCAGAAAGTGAAAAGGGAATGTGCACCTTAGTCAGACCAAACTCTCCTCCTACTGCCTGTAGGGGGCAGAGTCTGGGCATCTTAGTAGCCTGACATGCCTTGGCCATTTCAGCCTCCCCTGGCTCCTTTTGAGTTATTGGGGCTGAGGAGGCCTGGTCAGTATTGGTGGAGGGAGAAGCCACAGGGAGTCCCAAATGTGGGAGTAGTCCTGAGGAGGGGTTAGTAGGGTATGGGGAACAGGCTTTACATAGCTGAGAATTATTCCTTAGCGAAAAGAATACTTGCACATAGGGGACCGCAAACCATTTAACTTTGCTTTTACAAAACAGGTCTAATTGTGGAATGGTGTCATACTTTATACTTCCCTTAGGAGGCCAGGTTTTTCCACTCAGCAGGGGATATTGCAGCCATGCTGTTCGACAGAGAAAAATGAACTGCTTCTTTTTCAAAGATTGTGTGTTATATTGGTCCCAGTTCTCCAGGGTGCATTTTAAAGGAAACTTTATCTCGGGAAGAGTAGCACCCATCTGAAATCAAACCCAGGGATGCCCTCATTCCTGGTTATTAATTGCAATTGCTAGTTCTGGGGTGTTCCCCAGTTATGGCGCCAGTCTGGGGCATTCCCCAGTTATGGCACCCATAACTGGATGCCCAAGATGCATGATCATCTTTCGGGGCCTCCCATGTGCTGGGCTTAATTACACTTGCCAGTGTCATGGGTACTCATGCTTACTGTCTACATGCCTTTATTGACCACCATAAAGACATGGACTGCTGGGATGGGTGGTTCATATCAGTGAGTCCCTGAACCAGGCCAGTGAGGCTTGGGTGATGGGTACCAATATTCCCTAGCAAGAGTTCCATTAATATAGGCCTGATTATAAAGCTGCCCTAGGAGTATAAACTTCTAGGGAGGAACCTCTGAGCACACAATCTAAAGAAGGTGGGGCCACATGGCTGAAGTCAGAAACAATGCCCTCAGGACCTGGGCCTCCTCTGCCACCCTACTTTCCATTATAGGAAAATTCCTTAGGGTTGTGGGGCCTGTAATTAACTGTTTGAGCCTAGGACCCGGTTTGACTATGGTCTTCTAGATATAGAAGTTCTGCCATAGGGAGAGACGATCCTAAGCAAGACAGATTGTACATTAGTAGATTTTGGCACCATTCAATTGCATTTGGGAATTTGTGGGTGACAAAAAAAATACAATATTTTATAGCCTCCAGCTTCTGGACTTCCCAAAATGTTTCCCCATTTAAGCCCTAGTTAATCCTGACCCTACCAGGGATTTGAACCAGCAACCTTGCAGCTGCCAGCCCCGCACCTTAACCACTGCACTAGCAGGCAGCTCCTGATCTAGTGGGCTGCCGTGAAGAAGTCTGCCTTACAGAAATCTGGACCCAGGAGGTGAGGGCCCGAAAGTAGAAACTGTTTGCTGCTGTTAGTTTGAAAGCCAGGTGTGTCCCACACAGTCAGTGCCTGCAGCCTCTGCTGTTTATGCGGCCCAGGGAAAGCGTGCCTGCCCCTGTGGGGTGCCCTGGTCCGCCATGGTGGACGCTGGGACCACAAGCACACATTGGTCACCTCTCTGCACTGCGGCCTCCCACCCTGGGTATGCTAGAGAGGCTTGCCTGGCTTGGCCTTGCACTCTAGAGGTGGGCTTGGAGCCGCCTGTATCTTTTAAATTCCAGCAGTTGTGCCATTTAAAAGTGGGCCTTAACAGCGTGCACAGTGCCCTGCTCCATGGGCTCAGCTTATGGTCAGGACACGTGGCTGGTGAGCCAGTGGGCCTGGCATTTGGGGTTAGTGGGTTGCCCGGGTGAAGCACTCCCACGGCACGGCAAGGGTGCTGGTGTGGGGTGGGTGGCACTCCGGGGGCAGGAGCCCCCGGGCCTGGCCTGACCAGACCCAGAGAAACAATCGAGAGGGAGTGAGGAGGTTTGGAGAAAGCCAGGCACAGTGCCTTTTAAAATCTGGCCAGCCTGTGCTATTTAGAGGCTGGGCAGAGCCTGCAAAGGCAACCATGAGTGTCCAGCCCAGCTGCACCCACACCCACAGCTGCTATTCCCGCAGCATGCAATGCGGCGATTCTCCTTACCAGACTTAAGAGAAGCTATAGGACAGAGTTTAGCCAGTGAGAGGGGTTTGATTGTACTCACTGCTCCAAAGTAACACAGTCTCTTACTCCGTTTCCTCCTAGCTGGCTCGCCACAGATGTAACTGGGGGGCGGGAGGTACTCACTGTTCTCTGATCAGATATGTCTTTTTCCAGGTCCTTGGGCTCTCACTCACCCAAGAATGGGTTAGGAGACCTTGGTGGGGTGGTGATATTGTTCAAGTAAATATTGGACCCAAAGAGTTGTGCAGAAAAGTGATTTATTAGGCAGAGAGAGAGAGAGAGAAGTAGGGAGAGAGAGAGAGAGGAAGCTCCCACGCTGTCATGGGAGGGGATCCAGAGATGGAGTCCGCACAGGTAAGGGGCAGGGCGACTTTTAATCTGGGAGTTACTCCTTCCTCATTCAAGTCCTTGTCCCATGAGAGGAGTTCCCTCAAACTTCCACTGGAATGATTGATCTTCAACTTTGACACTGGATTGGCTGTCCGGCCCACAACAGAACTCCTCCTTCCAGGGCTTTTCATGGGCTTTTTTAAGCAAAGGAAGCTCACTTGGGCAGTCTGCCTTTCCTGCACACAGGAAAGTTAGATGAAGAACTCTAGGCTCCCAGATGGGGGAATGGATAGAGGTATGGTGCTGAGAAGTTCTTGTCTTTGAAACCATGCCCCTTGTGGACTTGGGAAGAGAAGTTAATACAGTCCTTCATGAGGGCTCTCCCCTTAAGAATAGATGAATGCTTTTATCATGGAAGTGAGTTAGTTACAGTGGGAGTGTGCAAAATACATCAAGCATTTCACAGGAGAGTAAATATACACAGCCTGAAAACTGAAGGAACAAATTAAGAGGTGTTCAACATTGTTAGTGATTAGGGAAGTGCAACTCAGGACCACAGTGATATTTTATGCCCATTAGATTGGTAAAAATCAAAATCAAACGTTAGAGAAGATGTAGTAGGTCTACTGGATTTTTAAAATAAAATGTTAACAGGAATATAGATTGATGGAATCATTTCAATAACTATTTTGATATTATCTCCCAAACTTTAAAAGTCTAGCAGTTTTACACCTAAAAATATACTCAAAAGTAATTGTTGCCTACATAAAACTGGGGACACATACAAGAATGTTTATCGTAGCACTATTCACAATAGCAAAATTTTGAAACAAACGTAATGCCCAACAAGATGAATAAATTATGATATATTTACATAATGAGATATTCAGCAGTTAAAGTTAATTAACTACATCAATATACAGTACTATGGGTGACTCCCAGTAATATAAAATGAAAAGAGTTACATCCTTAAAGGTTACAAATAGCATACCATTTTTGTAATTTTTTTAGACATAAAAAATAATTTTCAGGACTATACATACAAAAGGGATGAATGTGAGATTTCAAATGATGGTTATTTGGGGTGGATGAAAATGTATAAATTTCATTGCAGAAATATTAATGTATTTGATTATATATTAATATATGTGTTATGTATTAATGTATTTGAGTATGTATTAGACATCCAGTGATTATAACACATGTAATGTATTATATGTATTGCCCACTAAACTCCAAAGTATTACTAATTTCAAAGTACATCTGGACACAGTGGTTTTAGTTAAGAGATTGTGAATCTGTAGAGGTCTGGAATTAAAGGCAGCAGTGGAGATATATTTTGAAGACAAAATTGAGGAGACTTGCAGATGAACTTGAAGAACAGGGAAGAATCGAGGATAACTACTAGGTTAGCTGGGCAAGTGGTAGTGTCCTTTCTTGAAATGGGGAATGGGAATGTGGACTACATAGATTTGGGAGGGTATTGACATTGATCTGGTATTAATAAATACTTAAAACTGTAAAAGTTGCAGTTGGACTGATCTTGATGTAATTTTCAAATACGATTTCCCTGTACATTCCCTCTCAGCTGCCCTGACTCTGGGAGATAGATGGCTGTGAGTCTCTTGTCCATTTTCCCTCTATGGATAGAGTTTCTAATTCCTGGCTCAGTTTTTTCTTCTGTTGCACACAGGCTCTCTTGGTAGGGAGTAGGCAGTCACTAGCCTCTTCCACAGTCACTCAGTCTCTGTTGTTTCCACTTAATATGCCCACCAGGCTGCTTCTGACATAAAGGTTTTTTGGAAGTGTCAGTCCACCAAACGTATACCAATCTCAGAGAGAACAGTGGGAGCTGTGACAGTTGCTGGCCTAGGAAAAGACCTTTGCCAACAAGGGATGATGGATATGTCTTAACCCATTTAATGTTACTCTAGAAAATACCTGAGGCTGGTTAGTTTACAATGAGGCTTATTTGGCTCATGATTCTGTGGATTGTACGGAAAGCATGGAGCCAGCATTTCCTTCTGGCTATGGCCTCAGGCTGCTTCTACTTGTGATGGAAAGTGGAGAGTGTGCATGTGCAGAGATCATATGGTGAGAGAGGAAGCAAGAGGGGAGATGCCAGGCCCTTTTAACAACCAGCTCTCGTGGGAACTAACAGAGCAAGAACTCAATTCTCCCTCCCCAGGAAGGGAATTATCCTATTTCTAAAGGATCTATTTTTGATGTAGTTTAAATGTATGTCCCCAACAAGTCTTATGTTGAATTGTAATCCTCAGTGTTGGATGTGGGGCATGGTTGGGGGTGTATGACCCCTGGTTGGGGTCATGGGTGCAGATCACTCATGGCTTGGTGCTGTCCTCATGATAATGAGTGAGATCTCACAAGATATGGTTAAGTGTGTTTCACTTCCCACTCAACTCTCTCCTGCTCCTGCTTTCACCATGTGACATGCCTGTTCCTGCTTGGCTTTCTGCTATGAGTAAAAGCTTCCAGACACTGAGTAGATGCTGGTGTCATGCTTCCTGTACAGCCTGCAGAACTCTGACTAATTAAACCTCATTTCTTTATAAATTACCCAGTCTCTGGTATATCTTTATAGCAATGAAAGAATGGCCTAACACCACCCCCATGACTCAGATACCTCCCACTAGGCCACATCTACAACATTGGGGATCAACTTCCAAGCTGAGATTTGGAAAGGACAAATATCCAAACTATAATTGGGATGACCATTTCTACGTGATTCAGAAGAATTTTTCCCACATAACTATTTTCTCATTCTAAACTATGCAGAACACCCAGCCTTGACCCCACTGCATGCAGGGACAAGTTAGTAGACCACAGAAGGCAGCCACACAGAATATGCATTGCAGAAGAATGATTTCTGGGGTATCCCAAGCTAGAGTGAGAGGAGCTTGAAATGCAGCCAAGAGTAGCACCCCTTCTAGTAGGGTGAAGTGGGCAACCATGGGGCTAAGAGGAGTATCAAAAATGGGACCTAAATTCACATCCCCAATTGCTCTGGGCCCATTGTTGGACCCAAATCCAACCACCTAAACCTTATATCAATTTCCAGTAGTAAAGCAGTGATGTCATATTGTTAATTATTTTTGTAGAGGTGGGGGCTTGCTTTGTTGCCCAGGCTGGTCTGGAGCTCGTAGCCTCAAGTGATCCTCACACCTCGGCCTCCCAAAGTGCTGGGATTACAGACATGAGCCACTATGCCTGGCTGCACCTTGCTAATTTAAGATAACCAGAGAGATCCAAGATGGCCGATTAGCAACAGCTCAGGAATGTAGCTCCCAGTGAAAGTGCAGAGAACGAGTGGACGCCGCACTTCCCAAAGAATTTTTGTTGCCCACAGACTGGGAGATTCCCGGCAGAGGAGCCACACGGGTCGCCAGCGCGACTCTTTTGGCCGGCATGGCTGTTTTGCTGGTGCCCCAGCGCGGCGCTTCCCGGTGCGGAGTATACAGGAC
>CAUYQU010081201.1:0-15270 GCA_963574635.1 Cheracebus regulus
ACCACAGCGTTGCCGTAACGGTCTGGGTTCCCGAAAGGCCGGCATGTCTGCCGGAGACTCTTGGCCAGCAAGAGGGTCCCAACCTGAATAGGGGAGTGCGTGGAAGAAAAGGTAGACAGAAAGCGGGGTCTGGAGGGCTGAATAAGCAATACTTGAACAGCAGTGCTTCAACAGCAACTTTATTTTGCACATGGTTAGTATATATATTTCTTGCCTATAGTAATTACAGAAACAAATACCATGGTAATTACAGAAGCAAATACCATTGTCTTATACGTGAAAGGGAACAGAACGTTCTAGGGATACAAGCTCAGGTAGCAGATAAGAACAATGGCAAAACCAGAAACACAATCAGGTACCCTCAAGACATGCAGATGGTTGTCATTATCCAGGAGGGGAAACCTATAGTTAAAATGTTAATGATCCTATACAAGGCACCAGAGAGGCAGTAAACCTATTATCTTAGTAAACAGTAGTCACAAGAACAAGCATAGGACCTCACAATAGTGGATTAAACAAAGTCATAAAAAACAGGAACAGAAAATAGCTTTTTTACACAATTAAACACCTCTTTCTTACCAAAACAGAGAACAGACACAATGTCTTCTCAGACCACATAGGCATCACATCATTGTCTAGTAAAGTTATTTTCATATATCCTTTGATTGCAGTTCCGGCCTTCCCATAGCTCGACTGCCTCCAACGGGAAACTGTGTCCGGGCTCAAGCTCACCATCTGGCAAGACCCAATTCCGAGGGGTCTCACTTGGGAACGAACCCCACACCATGCCTGGCTAATTTTTGGTGTGTTTTGTTTTGTTTTGTTTTTGGTAGAGTTGGGGTTTTGTGGTGTTGTCCAGGCTAATATTGAACCCGTGGGCTCGAGCGATTCACCCTCCTTAGCCTCCCAAAGTACTGAGATTACAGGCATGAGCCACCAAGCCTGGTCAGTGTTGATATTTTTAAAGATAGCTGCCCAGTCACACATGTCCCTCAGTTTAGGTTTATCTAATGTTTTCTCATGGTTAGACCCAGTTTATGCATTTTTGGCTACACTGTCATGGAAGTGATAGTGTACTCTTCTCATGTCATGCTATTAGTTTGTCATGTTACTAGTGGTCTTATCTTTGATCACTGGATTGAGATGACATCTGCCAGGTTTCTCCATGGTAAAGTTAGTTTTTCCTCCTTTGTGATAAATGTTTTCTGACGTGATACTTTAAGACTATGTAAACTCCAGTTTCTCCTCTACTTTTACCCACTACTTTGGACATCCATTAATACTTCTTTCTTGGATTGATTTTACAGTCATGATTGCCAAATAGTAATTTTTCTAACTTCATTACTCCTACATTTATTAGTAGGCATTCTATTGTAAGCAAGAACCTTTTCTCCTCCCCATTTATTTTTTCATTCATTTATTTATATCAGTGTCTACTCATGGGTTCTTAGTCAGTGGGTTATAATTCATTACTATCATTATTTATTTTGATGCTCATATTATCCCAGGTTTGGCTTTTTAATCAAGCTTCTGTATCCTTATGTCATGTCATTTAAGTGTTGTTTAAGCACTTTTTTACCTTCTAGAACAAGAGATCAGGCTTATTTTTTTTTTCCTTACCCCAGCTTTGGAATTAGTCATTTCTCCAGGGAGCCCTGTTCCTTTTAGTAGAAAGTGGCATTTAGAAACAATGATCTGGACACTAGGTGTGCTAAATGCTGCTGGAGTGTTGCTTTTCCCTGGCCTCTTTCAGTGGACAGAGCTAGGAAAGATATACAATGGATGCATTTGCTTACATATACACATACATTTACATCTTTATTTTTTTAATCTATCTATATTGAAAATCATGATTTCATACTAATACCTTCAATTCCTACATACCAGCACAGGATTCTTTCTAGCTTTCCCTTTTTTTTGGTATTTATGCCTGGCTTCTCCAACAATGAGAAACTTAGTTGCCATTTTCAATATGTGTACTTATTTGCTCAATTCCTTGTATAAAGCCAATCCCCTAACTAGACCTAAGTAGACCAGGCTACAACCTCACCACTGTACCCTCCTCTTATTGCCAGGGTTTCGCTTTCAAAGAAATAAGGAAAGTTGGGAAGAGGGAAGGCTTCCGAAGATAGGTTTTCCTTAAGGCATTTGAAAAGGAGATTCTGTCATCTCTTTCTAGTATAGTAACCTTTTACATAATCACAAGGAAAATAAGTACATAGAATATAAAAACTCTTTATATTTAAGCTCTTTGCTTCAGATTTTCATTTAGGTTCTTTCATATATTTTATAAATGCATATGTGCATATTAACCAAGCACTTTTTTGTGATAATGACCATGTATTGAGCATGACCACATGCTAGGTACTGTGATGGATGATGATGATGATGATGATGATGATGATGTGTGTGTGTGTGTATGTGTGTGTGTGTATGCCCTAAACCATGTAACAACTCTGTAAATAAGCATCATTATCACTATTTTAGGGGTAAACCAAATAAGATTCAATGAAGCTGAAGAACTTAATCATATCAGGCAGTTAAGCAGAGGTTAGAATTTCAACCCAGGATATCTGACCTCAAATCCACATCCTTCCCAAACCATGTGTACAGCACTGCGGTATATTGCTAGCATTGGGAATCATCACTGGGGAGCATTTTACCAAACATCACCCTTAAACCATGCCATTTAGGTTTTTTCAATTTAAAAAATAAAAGAGGAAAAAGTAGAAATCACTCAACTGGTTCATTAATTTCTTCCTTTACTAACTTTTGGGAGAGTTGAGTCAATGAGAGTTGATGATTAGGATTCACATCATGAGGCATTTTATTGGCTTGTTAACACATTTGATGTGACCCATCTCAAAAACAAACACATGCAGTTTCTCTATTTGGTAATTCTTGTATTTGTTAGAAACTCTGTTGAGCTGACTACCTGGGACTCTTAATTCAGTTATAACAATGCCCTAAACATTTATAGACTTTTTTCTCCCTCTTTTTTACCTACAAGAAATAAAATAGATGAACTCAACATCTTATCCTGCCTATCTCGAATGAGTCCTTTTCTAAACAAGTGGTGGTTTGCAAAGCTCATCCTGTAGAAGTCTGTGGTCAAGAATATTTCCATTCAGTTCTTATTTTCATAGGGGAATTAATGTCTTTTCAGTCAGAAAGGAACAATAAATGCTTGTTGGCTGGTTTGAAAAAAATTAAATCTACAAAAGGACAAGTGAAGAAAGAAAGAGCTTACATTCCACTTTCTGGATAATTTATTTCTGTTTCTCTATGTATCCGATGTGTTCCTGCAAGTGTCTCAAATACTCAGAATTTTACTGAAGGATTTGAATTGTTAGATCTTTTCAGATCTGTTTTTACTTTAATCAACCAAAACTTATTCTTCAGGCAGTTGCGTTTTGCTTCCCTCTTACTGGCTCTATGTCTTTGGCCAAGGCACTTAACCTTTCAGAACTTCACTTTCTTGATCTGTAAGATAGTAGTACAGTCACGAATCCCTTAACGACAGGAATACATTCTTAGAAATGCGTTGTTAGGCAATTTCATCCCTGAGCAAACGTCATAGAGTGAATTTAATACAAACCTAGATGGTACAGCCTACTACACACCTAGGCTACGTGGTATAGCCTGTTGCTCCTAGGCTACAAACCTGTACAGCATGTTACTACATTGAATTCTGTAGAGCTGGAACATGATAAGTATTTGTATGTCTAAACCTAGAAAAGATATTGTAAAAATGTTGTATAAAAGATTAAAAAATTATGTAGCTATATAGAGCACTTACCATGAATGCACCTTACAGGACTAGAAGTTGCTTGGGGTGAGTTGGTGAGCAAGTGGTGAGTGTTTCTTCAATAATAAATAACCTTAGCTTATTATATATTTTTTTTACTTTATACATTTAAAAAATATTTTTAATGTTTTGACCCTTTTGCAGTAATACTTAGCTTAAAACACAAATACATTATACAGCTGTACAAAAATACTTCTTTATATCCTTAATCTATAAGCTTTTATCTATTTTTATTTTTTTAACTTAAAAACTTTCTTGTTAAAAACTAGGACACACACACCTTAGCTTAGACCTACACAGGGTCAGAATCATCAATACACTGTCTTTCACTTCCACATCTTATTCCACTGGAAGGTCTTCTTCATGCATGGAGCTGTCACCTCCTATCATAACAATGCCTTCTTCAGAATATCTCCTGAAGAACCTGCCTGAGGTGATTTTACAGTTAACTTTTTTACATGTAAGTAGAAGGAGAAGTACACTCTAAAACAATGATTAAAAATATAGTATGGTAAATACCAGGTGACGGGACTTTTTCAGTTCCATTATAGTCTTATGCAGCCACCATCATATATGTGGTCTGTTTACTGAAACATCAGTATTCAGGGCTGACTGTTTAGTGATATACTTTTCAGTGTGGTTGAGAGGATCAGGTGAGATAATATATGTTAAAACACTTTACAAAATATAAGAGTTTGTCATTGCTATTACTTCCTAGAAGTGAACATAAGATAGACATAAAAACAGACCAGTTTAGACTAAAAGAGGTTTACGTTCCCTCTCTAATCACCAGTGAGATGAAATCGCTATATGAACCTTACAGAAACAGGTCAGGAAACTGTGTCTGATCAAGTTGTTCTTGCCATGCCTTTAAGGAATAATGTAAACTGGTGACTTTCATTCAACATATTAAAAAAGTGTCGCTAACTTTTCCAGTTCATGCTACCAAGAATTGGAATGCTGGTATTTAGGTTTACATTAGTATTTCTTTAAGCAAAAAGATTTAATGGAGAATCACTCTTATCAGATGAGATTAACTATATAATCTGTATCCATAATACACATAATAGAAGATCTGAATTCCCAAGATAATTGGCATTTTTTTTTTCTTTGAGGCATAGTTTCGTTCTTATTGCCCAGGCTGGAATGCAATGGCACAATCTTGGCTCACTACAACCTCTGCCTCCCAGTTTCAGGCGATTCTCCTGCCTCAGCCTCCTGAGTAGCTGGGACTACAGGTGTTCCCCATGATGCTCGGCTAACTTTTTATATTTTTAATAGAGACAGAATTTCACCATGTTGGTCAGGCTGGCCTCTAACTCCTGACCTCAGGTGATCCACCCACCTCAGCCTCCCAAAGTCCTGAGATTACAGACGTGAGCCACCGCGCCTGCGACAATTGGCCTTTGAGACACAGTATATTCTGGTTTATGATAGAATTGATCAGTCTTCTTAAGGAAGACTGAATAATTTCCAGGACCCCTAATAAAGGTGTTTTGATTCATTCCCAATCTTAAAGAATGAGTTTATGAAACTCTCTTCAACCTATATTCTTCAGACCAACTTCCAAGCAGCTGATCACTTTCCTTGATTTAATTTCACAAAATTGATCATGGGAATAAAGAAGTTGTCAAGGCAATTAGAGGGAAAGGCATGTTGAGAAAGTCTAAAGTGAAAAGTATAAATTTCATGTGGTAAAAGGGAAAGCAGGATAGAGTTTCCAAGAGTCCAGAGATAATAGAGTTGTTACTTTGGGGATAAACCTGTCAGCTTAGAAAGCATTTGGCCTAGAAGTTTTGGTTAGTGTAGTGGTAACAACAGAGTGCAAAAGATTAAATTTTAGAAGTTTCTTCAAGGTCAAATCCAAAATCCTTCAACACCGTGCAAATAAATTCGTCTCTTTTTAATTTCATTTTTCCCTGCACTACTGAGTCCTGTAGTCTTGCATTTGCACTACTGTCTCTGTTTTCTCTCTTCATTTCTGACCCTTCTTTATTTTCCCTCACCTTTATACCCCTTTCCATTGTCATCTTCCCTGATTTGGCATCTTAGGAAACTCTGATAAGCTTTACACTTACAGATCCAGCCAGTAAGGTCTGTAATGTACCAGAGAGCTTTCTTTCTAGTGAGCCAGAGCTTCAGTTTGCTTCCTCATGGTGCAACAGGAATGACATCTCATTAAAATTGAACATAAAGGCCTAAAGGTGCTTTGACTAATGTGTCTGTCTGGGCATTGTTACTTAAGAGGTCTAGAAGTTGAAAAATCTCCCCTCTCTTAATGTTCAGAGCAATCATCTTAGAGACTGCTGCCTACTCTGAGGCAGGGAACACTGGAAGGTTGGTGAGGTTTGCCCCTGAGCATGCCCCCAAAGAGCCTCCCTTTATTCCTAGAAGCTGGCAGGCTTTCTTTTCCTCCTTCAAGTGGCAACCTGAATTCTGAGTTGAAAGTGAATCTTTGCCCTTGGCTCCTCTCCAGCATTCCTCACTGAGCGAATAGGGATTTGGAATGTCAGAAAATAGAAGAGGGGAGGGGAAAAGATGTGTGTATGACTGTGAGTGTTTATATGTAAAAGCAGCTTCGTCTGGGAGGACTTAGGGAAACTTGACTTCCTCAGACTGCTTCCTTATAAACTCTTGGCTCCTTATTGTTGTTTTTTTTGTTTTCGTTTTTAAGTTGTTTGACCTGAATTTATCATAGTAGTTCCAAATGCCTTACACCCCAGTGGAGTCAAGCTGAGGAAAGACAGCATGATTTCCATCGGATTTGTATTTCTTCCCTCTGGATAAAGTGATAGTAGTTGTTCCCAGACTCACTGCCGGCAGAATCCAAGGTCGTCTTTCCTCTGGGATTTAATCTGGTGTCATCGGGAACCTAGACTCAGGTTTTATTGGAGAGCCAGCTTCAATAAGAAGTGTCCTTTGAGGAGAATCAAGGACTCAATCTAGGCATAAAAGGTGTTGCTCAGCACAATATCCTCTACGGTAAGCTACCAGTCCTGAGAACCTGTGGTTGAAACTGAATTGAAAATATTGATGAAACACGCCTCTCAGACTCTGTGTAACTGGGGACTGGTTCAGAGCTCAAGACTATAATTTACAGGGCTGCTTTTATCCTTTATTTAGTTCTATCCAAAGTCATCTTGCATCAACTCAAAAGGAGAGATTCTGTGAGGGTAACCTACAGGGGAAATTTCTCAGCTTTGTGCGAAGAATCCAGTGGTTGAGTGTCTGTCTACATCCTAAGGAATCATGTCCTCTTTATATACCCGAAGTAAAGAATTCACTCGGAATAGGAAATCTCAGTCTGATTCTCCCCCAGCATCTCCCTCCCCGACTGCCAAGACGCTCCGAGTAAGCAGCACTTTTTATTTACATATATTCATAGCTATGTCAAAGGTAGAGAATGTGTATATATATAACTTGGGGGGTTAGGTTTAGAGCAAAGGGATTTCAGAGCATATGCGAATCAGTAGAGGGAAAAAGAAAATTTGCAAGGAAAGACCCTGTAAGTTTCTCTGCAAAAGATTATGGTTCATAATACTTAATATAGTCTTAAGTAAAAGCAGACTTAAATATGTCAGACTACAGTTTCTGCCTTTTAGCTTTTAACCATCAGTTATAAACTGCTTAACAGTAAGATTTTGCAGTCCTTATCACCTTATCTTACAAGGCTTTTCTTAATTTCTATGGCTATTTTAGTCACTGCCTTTCTGGTGTTTTATTGGTCAATGCTATGTTTCAAGAGAAAAAGCTCTGAAATGGCCATGAAACTATATACATTAAGCTTCAGTTGTGTGAGTTCTTTGTGTGCATTTGTGTATGTATGTATGTGAGGTAGAGTATGCCTTTGCCTATGTTGTATGTCTGTCTGTGAGAAAGACCAAAATGAGCAAGGAGTTAACGGTTGCTTTGAACTTTGCTCCTTAATCACCAAGTACCTTCAGGGAATTTCATGCTTAAAAGCCGAAGAACTAACTCTTGGCCATTGACAACCAGCTGTATAGAGGTGTTTATGATGTCCTAGGCAGAACCATTTGAGGCTTTCCTCCATTTTCTCTGTTGAGTGTCTCAATGAAGTGATTTACATATGGACATTTGCATCTAATTTAGTGTCTTCCTCTGTGGGAAGCTGACAAAAGCAAGAACTGCTACCAATAGCACATGGTGAGAAACTCTGATGGGCATATTAGGTAGCAGGCAGTATAGTAGTTCCTTTTGTGGGAGCTAGATTGTGCTTTGCTGTGTATACAGAGTAAGAAGAAGGATTTTCCTTCTTATTTTTCTTACTTAGGAAGCTATGGGGAGAAAATCTGCAAGAAGTCTTAATAGACTAGTGTGATTTTTATTTTCCAATTATTTGGTATCCATTTTCAATGTCTTTCTTACAGTATAAATTACCATATAGTGGAATTTGATATATGGCATGTTGGTCTAAGACCTCAGCTAGGGATGAGAATACCAAAAGAATATTGTTGCTTTTATTCACAAGTTTTAGTGAGAGCACCAAGAGGGGCTCCAATATATATGTTACTGTCATTGAGTTCCAGGAATGTCTCTTCAACACATAGGCTGGTACCTTTTTTTCCCAAGGAGCCACAGAATGCTTGCTCTCCACTAGCTGTTGAGTATCTTTTGGTGGCCACCAATCGAAGTCCACAAAACTAAACACCTTACTTCAATTGGTGTTTATCTTTGCTTCCTTCCCTCTTATCATACTCAGTAGTACCTTTAGTTATAAAGAACCCCTTACTAATGTCTGTTCACCACTATAATCATAGCTCATAGAGCAATGTGGTGAGCAGTCGACAATTACCTGTTTGGTGACCTTCCCCCATTTTCCCTTTATGTTTTTCCTTTGCTTCCTTAGAGGTAGGTACTGCTTTCATCTTGTCTCACTTCTAACAGCTGCTACTACCCTCCCTACCCTTGTTTTACCACCTCTCGTCCCTGCCTTTTAGACAGAGGTCACAGTGGGAGAAAATCTGAATTATAGGAAGCCAAAATATAGATGGCTTAATAAAAGACTGCTTCCCAATTTTAGTGGTCACTGGCTGTGGATTCCTACAATAATATCAAATTACTCTAACCAACTTCCAATGTCCAAATGGCTTAAGACTATGATAAAGAGAATGCTGATTTTCATATACCACTCATATTCCATTATGTTGCTTATATCTTTAATGTCAGAGTAAAAGATACGCAAGACTCATTTGGAGGCTGCTGACACTAAGGACTGGTTATAAAATGAAGATTTCATCTCTTAAGATCTCCCTAGCCTAGTTCATTTTCTCTCATGTCCAGCTAATTAGGGTACTCTTTAAAAACTGGTTTTGAGTGTTCTTTAACAACTGGTTTTGTGATGCTGTTCTTGTGCTCATATGCCTTTTAATGCCTGTTTGTAACTGGCTAATCCTCAGCTACCCTGAAAGGTGGGTATTGCTATTCCCATTTTACATATAAGGAAACTGAGATACATAGAAGAGTAGTGGCTTGCCCAGTGTTGCTCAGCTAGTAAGCAGCAGAGCTTTGATTAAAACTCCAAGCTCTTGGGCTGGGCATGGTGGCTAATGCCTGTAATCCCAGCACTTTGGGAGGCTGAGATGAGCGGATCACCAGGTCAAGAGATCGAGACCATCCTGGCCAACATGGGGAAACCCCATCTCTACTGAAAATATAAAAATTAGCCGGGCATGATGGCACACACCTGTAGTCCCAGCTACTCGGGAGGCTGAGGCAGTAGAATCTCTTGAACCTGGGAGGTGGAGATTGCAGTGAGCCAAGATCGTGCCACTGCACTTCAGTCTGGTGACAGAGTGAGACTTCGTCTCAAAAAAAAAAAAAAAAAAACAACCTCTGAGCTCTCTGATTCTAAAACCCCATATTCCCAGCAACATTGGAGTACATCTCAAATATATTTGAAGGTCAGGTTTAAGAATATGCTAAAGGGCAAAGATGATAGTTAAAAGCTTAAGTAGCTGTGGGAGTCCAAAATTTATCCTTGATGGAGACACAGGAAACCAAAATTGCAGGAAGGAGGAAAGCTGTATTTATAGGACAAGGGAGGGAATTGACAGGCCATAACTGAATCTCCTGTCCCTGGTTCTCAAATCCCAGTCATACTTTCTGGGACCATGGACCCCACAGAGCCTGAGACCTTGTGGGCTTCAGGGTCTTCATATTTCTCTTAATAGTGGAAATGCTTGAGTGTTTACAGTAAAGATACTGGGAAGTTTCTGTGTGCATTTCAGAGTTAAAGTCAGGACAGCTCTCTTACTGTCCTCTTCCAAACTTCTTTGAGACTTGTATACATACATACAGTTTCTTCTAGAGATAGCACAGAGTTACAGAGGGGCAACCCCTAATCCAACATTCTTCAAAACAGAGAATTGAAATTTCAGCCAGCATTTAAAAGTTTGATTCTTTTTTGAGTGTTGTTAACAGGGCTAAATAATAAATGCCCCTATATAAGGCAAATATCCTCAGAATTTTAAAATAATAGCTATTGACATGGAGAGAATATTTTGGACACTGTACCCTTCATCCAGTGTTCAAGAAGCAGTAAAGGCAAACTATAAACTGTAACTCAAGTTATTATTTTTAACTTGAGGAAACAAAAGGCAGGATGATTTTTCTGTGACTAGAAAACAAACTTTTATCATATACCTTTACTTTTAAACTTCTAACAGCAGCTGATACTTTTTCACTGTTCAGTGTTTCTATACTCAGTATGCCTATGACCCTTTAAAATAATATAATAATCTAATGCATACCTTGAGATTATGTATAGGGAGTGTACCAATATACTCCCTAGTGAAAAATCACTTGTATTTAGAAGATAGTCCTCACCAGCTAAGAATATTTTTGTTTACCTTCCCTAGTTTGTATTTTGAAAATAATATTTTTAATTCTCTGAACACAAAATTATGCTATTAAACATGGTTTTTAAAAATATACATCCAGACTGGGCACAGTGGCTCATGCCTGTAATCCTAGCACTTTGGGAGGCCGAAGCAGGTCGATCATGAGGTGAGGAGTTCAAGACCAGCCTGGTCAAATGGTAAAACCTTGTCTCTACTAAAAATACAAAAACTTAGCTGGGCATGGTGGTGGACACCTGTTATCCCAGGTTTTTGGGAGATTGAGGCAGGAGAATCACTTGAACCTGGTAGGCAGGGGTTGCAGTGAGCCAAGATTGCACCATTGCACTCCAGCCCGGGCAACAAGAGCAAAACTCTGTCTATAAATAAATAAACAAACACATCCCTCTTCCTTACTAGAGAAAATTTCATCCATCCTTTTGGCATGCCCCAACTTGTTCCTACTGTCACTAAGAATGACTGTTACAAGTGGTATGCTTCTAATATTGCTGTTTTGGTCTCTGTTGACCCTGAATAATGAAATAAATTTTTAACTGCCTTTTGGCTTTCATATGAAGTTTCCATTAGTTCAGCATCTTTTTTGTGTCTAAAAGTTGAGGAGTTCCCTGAGTAACAGCTCTGATCATCTCTGATTTGTTACTCAGGAAAAGCGGAATAACTTCCAGATTCACTTGCATTTCTAATAGGAACCATACCACATAGATATTGAGAATTTGAAAACTCAGTCTCTTTTTGCATACCATGAAACAACCCTAATATAAGATGCTGGGTTCATACAATTAGTAGTAAAACTTTCTTTTGATAGTAATTTTCCAACATTAAAAAAATATATTATTCTTCTGAGTCTTTGTAGTTAAAGGAAAAATTCTGAACTATGAATATTTAGATACTTCTAGCTCTTGATTTTTAATCACTATGTATATTATTAGGTCTAATGTTTATAAATTCTATAAATTGGAAACTACTCAATTTAGATCGTTTAGCATTTTAAAATTATCCTAAAAGTAAGAGCCAGGTAATCTTTTGTCAATATTCTCAAATTATTATTTGCTAATTTAAAATTGTTTCAGTACAGGATATATTTAAAGGAAACAAATACTAGAGAATGTCCAAATTGTAGTGCTTATCTGATATTTATTTATTGAATAAATCTTGAAGTGAGTCATCAGCTGAACCCTGGAAATCTTTTAATTAGACAGATTTTCATTGAATTGGTATTTGTTGTAATAGGATTTGACCTGCATTTATAAACCAAGATCAGTAGCATTTTCCCATTTAATCTGGATTGCTATTCCTTCATTTCTAACATCTCAGTTTAAAACAATGACAGAAAACAAACAAATACAAAGATTTTACATAATATTTTTCACTCAGCCATTAATGTACATAAAGAGAACATTTAATCAATTAGCCTTGTTTTATAACCAGTCCTACAAACTAATTAGGGTACATTTGATAAATAATTGGACGATAAAGTGTTGTTGGCTTCATGAGAGCTTGTCTACATACCGACTTTGGTTAGCAGGCCAAAGGCATTCTGCCTCTTTGCCTTCCAGACTGTCAGTGTTGATAATTATTTTTTGCATGTGCTTTGTGCCCTCCTCTGACAAGCTCCAAACAGTTCTTTAGCATATTATCATACCCTCTGTACATCCAACACTACATCTGAGGCACTATTAATCTGGAATCCATTTTTACTTCACTTTATAATCCATTGTCATGGAATGAGAAACACTTGGATGAACAATGCTAATTAAGAGTGCAATCTGTTAACCATTTTTTTCTGCCTAATTAAAACCACTAGTGTATTCGTTTTTGGGGTTTCTTATTCCACTCAAGGAAAATCAATAGCAGTAATTGTTCAATCCAAGGAATCTTCCAGAACAGTAAAACCTGTGGCAATAAAAGTAGCTTTCTCATTTGGAGCCTTACATTAATTCTAAGTAGAGACTGGCCTAGTTAATTCATGTCCTACGTAGAGCTGGAGGATATGGCATCTGAAGTCTTAGTTTGTTGACCAGAAAGACTGAGAGCTTCAAAGGCATCAGCTCCTTTCCTGCAAGCGGTGTCCTGCCCTTCTACTCTAATTTTATTTTCATGATAAATACGTATCAAAGCCACCTGCCCTATTGTGAATCCTCCCACATTTTATGAGCGTCTGCTTTGTAGTAGGCTTTATATTGGACGCTGGAATTCGTAAATGAAAGACACATTTCCTGCCCTCAAAGAATTGGCAGTCTAATTGGGGAGATAAAGAAAATCAAGAATTAGAACACCAGGGAGGTGAATTTTCTAATAAAGACATAGGTTCGGGGTATTTTAGATCAGCCAGTGGTTAATACATTAGGCTGATGTTTGGAGAACAATAGAAGCTAGATGGACAAAGGAGGAAACAGTACATCACAAAGGTAGAAAAAGAATATGAGAATATAATGACATTATTCTGAGAGATGCATATTGGTGTGGCTAGAACAAAAGATATATTTAGAAGTGTAATAAGAAATGAGGCAGGAGCTTAGCAAACCCAGGTCATGTGAGGCTTAGTATATAATTTTGAGGATTTGAGAAGTTATCCTGTGGAAAAGAATAAAGGAATGAAGATTTGAAGTAAAGTTGCTGTGCTCAGAATTGCATATTAGAGAAATAACTTTGGCAGCTGTGGAAGCTGGATTGGGAGGGAGGGTCAGGACGTGATCAGGTCATTGGCCCTTGATTGCAGTATTCCGAGTAAGAAATGTTACGAGCCTGGGCAGAGATATTTTTTCTGGGAAGTACAGAGAAGCATTCAGTTGTTTAGAAGATAGAATTGACAAGACATGGACTGATAGAATAGAGGTAAGGATGAGCCTGAGGGAGGGCAGAGTCAGGTGCGCCTACCATTTCTCTGGTTTAGGTGACTGGGTAGAAAATGGTATGATAAGGGCCAGGTGCAGGGGCTCACACCTGTAATTCCAGCATTTTGGGAGGCAGACATGGGAGGCTTGCTTGAGCCCAGGAGTTTGAGACCAGCCTGGCCAATGGAGTAACACCTGTCTCTTTCAAAAATTGTTAAATTAGCCAGATATTGTGGCACAGGCCTATACTCTTAACTACTTAGGAGGCTGAAGCGGGAGAATAGCTTGAGCTCAAGAGGTCGAGGTTTCAGTGAGCCATGACTGCACCTCTGCTCTCCAGTCTGGGTGACAGAATGAGACCCTGTCTCAAAAAGAAAAAAATAGTATGACAAGATTGAGTTGGCAAACACAGGAGGCTAAAGGCTGTTGAGTGAGGAAGCGGTTTCACTTTTGGATTATGTTGAATTAGAGGTACTTTCAGACATTCACATAGTGACTTCCAGAAAGTAGTTGATCTGACACTTAGGAGAAAATCATGGGCTAAAAATGCTGATATTTATGTTTGAAGCCATAAGAGTGGTGAGCTTGTCTAAGGAGTAGATGTAGCATAAGGAGGGCTGAGGGTATAAACCTTGAGAGAAGTAACCACAAGCAGATAAGAGATGTTTCTTTTTCTAATGGCTGTTTCTTTTCTTTTTTTTTTTTTTTTGAAAAAGAGAGAAAAGGAGAAAGAAAAAAAGAAACAGCAAAAGAAAGAAAAAAAAGAAAGAAAGAAAGAGGACGAGAAAGAGGGAGAGAGAATGGGATTCTTGTTTTATTGCCCAGGCTAGAATGCAGTCTAAAAATGAGTATTAAAAACCTCTTTTATGCCAATAATTGGCTTAACAGTGGAGACAGGAAGGAATAGGGGATAAAAATAACAAATAAGCAGACAACCAATATTTTATTTAAACCTGTGAAATGCTATGCAATTGCTGAGGAGTGATTTACTTCTAATTATGTGGTCACTTTTAAAATAGGTATAATGTGATACTGAGAAAAATGTATGTTTTGCAGATTTGGGGAGGAGAGTTCTGTAAATATTTGTTAAGTCTAGTTGTTCCAGGTCTGAGTTCAAGTCCTGGATATCCTTGTTAATTTTCTATCTTGTTGATCTGTCTAATATTGACAGTGTAATGTTCAAGTCTCCCGCTATTATTGTGTGGGAGCCTAAGTCTCTTTGTAAGTCATTAAGAACTTGCCCTATATATCTGGGTGCTCCTGTAATGGGTGCATATATATTTAGAATCGTTAGCTCTTCTTGTTGCATTGATCCTTTCACCAACATGTAATGTCCCTCTTTGTTTCTTATGTTCTTTGTTGTTTTAAAGTCTGTTTTATCAGAGATGAAAATTGCAGCTTCTGGTAATGCTAACTGGCTGTTTTGCCCATTAGTTGATGTAGATTCTTCATTATGGTGATGCTTTTTACCTTTTGGTATGTTTTTGGAATGGCTGATACTGGTTGTTCCCGTCTATGTGTAGTGCTTCTTTCAGAAGCTCTTGTAAAGCAGGTCTGGTGGTGATGAAATCTCTGAGTACTTGTTTGTTCACAAAAAATTTTATTTTTACTTCACTTATGAAGCTTAGTTTGGCCGGATATGAAATTCTAGGTTGAAAGTTCTTTTCTTTAAGGATGTTGAATGTTGGCCCCCACTCTCTTCTGGCTTGTAGGGTTTCTGCTGAGAGATCTGCTGTGAGTCTGATGGGCT
>CAUYQU010081202.1:0-19405 GCA_963574635.1 Cheracebus regulus
TTTAAACATTGTCTTGGAGGTTCTAGCAAAGGCAATATTGCAAGATAATAAATAAAAATACTTCACATTGGAAAGACTAAAACAAAGTTATGTTTTATTCCAAAATGAATGCAGAAAGTCCTAAGGAATACACACAGATACACACACACACACACACACACACACACACACACACACACACACACACACACAGAGAGAGAGAGACAGAGAGAGAAAGAGAAAGGGAGAGAGAAAATTACAACTAATAAACTTTTTTTTGCAAAAATCATAAGATACAAGAATATACAAGATCAATTAAATTTTTTTACACTACCAAATGAACAATCCAAAATGAAAATATGAGAATTAATCACATTAGAAACAAGATTAGGAAATAGGAATAATTTAACAAAAAGCAAAAGACTCATATAGTGAAAAACTACCAATCATTACTAAGATAAATCAAAGAAGATCTAAATAATGGGTAGACATATGATGATCATGGATTAGAATATTCAAAATTGTTAAACATCCTTCCCAAATTGATCTAAGAACACAGTCTCTATCAAAATATAATCAACCCTTTTGCAGAAATGGATAAGCTGGTCTTAAATAGAAATTCAAAGGACACAGAATTCCTAAATATTTTTAAAACTAAAGAAAAATTTCTATGACTTAGATTTCCTGATTTCAAAACTTTCTGTAAACCTAGGGTATTCAAGTGACTTAGTACTGATACTGTGACAGACATACTGAAGAGTAAAAATGGAATTCAGAATCCAGGAATAAACACTCAAATAGTGATTGCCAATTTATTATGGGCAAAGATGCAAGGCATTTCCTTGGGGAAATAACTTTTAAAAAATTGTTTTTGTTCTAATTAGTTTTACACATGAAAAAAGATTAATTTAGAACCATATTTCACATTATACACAATAATTAACTTAAATGGGACTTATGCCTTTATATTTGCAAATATTTTCTAGTAAAAATTTTCTAGTAAAGACCAGAAAATATTGGAAATATTTTCTGGTGAAAAATCTGTATATACAATATAAGAAGGAAACTTACATTTTAATATTAAGAAGGCAAACAGTAAGATTAAGAAATAGGCAAAATATTTGAACATTTCACAAAAGAACATAGATTGGTGGCTAATATACATATGAAAAGATGCTCAGCATCATAAGTCATTAGAGCTCTACAAATTAAAAATACGATATGATAGCAGGCAATGTCCACTAGAATGATTATACATGAAAGGACAAAAACAAGTATTGGCAAAGATGTTAAGTGATTAAATCTCTCATATATTGCTGTTGGTAACAGAAAATGGTATAGCCACTTGCAGAACATTTTGTTCACCTTGTGCAAGTCCCACCACAGCAAAGGACCTGTAAGACAGTACAGCCCTTCTTTTAAATATGAAATGACTAGACATTCAAATAAAATGTTTAACATTAAATGTACATGCCAAAAACAAGGATATAATACCGGAAGCATCTATGTTGAGAAATGAAGTACTGAAATAAAGTTTTAATACTGTCTTCAGGGAGGTAAAGAAGATTTTGCATGCATGAAACAAGAATGGAAAGCTCTGGAATTAATACAGGAAAACAAAATGTAAAATTCCAAAACACATTAAGAGAACTTCATATATTTTTTAATGTTGGAAATTTGCCTATAAAATAAAGGGAAAAAATGAAAAAAACATAATAAGAGTTATTTTAGGAGTTCTAAATTTCAGATAGTTTTAATTTTGTGAGGAAATCTTGAAAGACATGACATTTTGAATAATTAAAAATAAACATACTGATCACTTATTTTACCCAAGTTTAAAATATTTATCACTAAAATAGTTTATCACCACCTTCCATCCCCAATGTAAACCATTATTTTCTTGACTACCTTATTTCTTTTTAAATAATATCCAAACTGTCACGCATTACTTTTAAAAATCAGTATAGTTCTAGAATACACACAAGCTGCTATAATAATTCCAAAACTATTTGTAAACTATTATAGAGGTAGCAATTATTTTCTTTACATCATTATTTATAAAATTGAACACTATATACAATTTGATTCTCAATTTACTACTGATACTAATAATTTAAAGTCCATTAAGGCAGAGCTAAGGCAAAATTATCATTAATTCTCTTCTGTTACAAAGGTATTCTGAATTATTATTACAATCCCTCATTGCAAATATTAAGTGACATAAATAAATCAGAATATACTTACCAATTGTTTTTCAACTACAACATGCATTTCTATATACTTTGCAAAATCTGGTTGTGGCTGAAAAAAAATCCACAAATTTTACATCAAAATTATAGAATTACTTAAGTATTTTTAGTGCGTATCACTACTATTAATGAACTAAATATTGGAAAACACAATTTTGCATATAGAAATGAAACCAGATAATATAAGCAATACTAGATATCACAAAATCTTTTTCATTTTCATTGTCACTTTTCTGCACCTAATCAATTACTTAATTTACTTGGGAAACAACTTTTCTCTGTCTTTCATTCTCCATATTTTCATTGGTACCAAGCTATTCATATTATTCTCTATTTTTAAATAAATCTATCAATTCACCATTGCAAATGCATGTGGTTCTATTACCTTAGTGATGCTATTATTACATTTCTATGTGGTATGGTTTTAGATATGATCCCCAAAGAGTAAGGACAAATCTCTGTGTTTAGAGAATGGGATTTCATCTAAAGGATAAGGCTAATCCTTGTATAGATCATCTCAGAGAAAGGTAAGCAACAGAGAGTAAAAATGATTGACTTTCTTAAACTAGAGCACAGATACCTCAAGATGGGGGTGCAAGGTATGATGTCAACCACTTAGATCACAGTGGTTAGATCAGACACAAATGCCATGGCTCATAGAGTTCGAACTCTGGCTTTACTTTTCTATGACTTAGGTTTTGCTTAAAAATGAGGATAGTTATTGTTGTAATGATTATTATGAAAAATGTTATCTATTTTCATCACTATTGTTACAGGAAAGAAACTTTTTGAAGAAATACACTAGAAAAAAAATTGTAAGATAGACTTTACAAGCCCTTTGACACTATAATGTAGAAAATACAGTATTTTATTTTATTATTTAATTTTTTTTAGGTATTCTTTTTTTAAATAGCATTTTAGGTTTTCAGGTACATGTGAAGGACATGCAAGATTGTTGCATAGGTACACACATGGCAATGTGATTTGCTGCCTTCTTCCCCATCACCTATATCTGGCATTTCTCCCCATGCTATCTCTCCCCAACTCCCCACCCCCCACTGTCCCTCCCCTATTTCCCCCCAACAGACCCCAGTGTGTGATGCTCCCCTCCCTGTGTCCAAGTGTTCTCAATGTTCAACACCCACCTATGAGTGAGAACATGCGGTATTTGATTTTCTGTTCTTGTGTCAGTTTGCTGAGAATGATGGTTTCCAGGTTCATCCATGTCCCTATGAAGGACATGAACTCATCATTTTTTATGGCTGCCTAGTATTCCGTGGTGTATATGTGCCACATTTTCCCTGTCCAGTCTATCATCGATGGATATTCTTATTTCTGGGTTCTCTATTCTATTCCATTGCTCTATGTGTCTGTTTTTGTACCCATATCAAGTTGTTTTATTTACTGAAGCCTTGTAGTATCGTTTGAAGTCTGGTAGTGTGATGCTCCAGCATTGTTCTATTTTCTTAGGATTGCCTTGGCTATTTCAGCTCTTTTTTGATTCCACATAAATTTTAAAATAGTTTTCTCTGGTTCTGGGAAGAATGTCAATAGTAGTTTAAAAGGAATAGCAGCAAATCTGTAAATTTTTTTAGGCAGTATGGCCATTTTCATGATATTGATTCTTCCTATCTGTGAGCATGGAATGTTTTTCCATTTATTTGAATCATCTCTGGTTTCTTTGAGCAGTGGTTTATAGTTCTCCTTGTAGAGCTCTTTCACCTTTCAGTTAGATGTCTTATATTTTATTACTTTTGTGGTGATTGTGAATTGAAGTACACTCCTTATTTGGTTCTTCAGTTAACTGTTGTTGCTGTATAGGAATACTAGAGATATTCGCACACTGATTTTGTATCCTGAGACTTTGCTGATGTTGTTTGTAAGCTTAAGATGCTTTTTGGATGAGACTATGAGGTTTTCTATATATAGAATCATGTCATCTGCAGACAGGGTTAGTTTGACTTCCTTTCTTGGCATTTGGATGCCTTTTATTTCTTTCCCTTACTTGGTTGCCCTGGCAATAACTTTCAACATTATGTTGAATAAGAGTGGTGAGAGAGGATGTGAAAAGACCTAATCTATGTTTGATAGGTATACCTGAATGTGACGAAACAAACAAACAAAAAGAGTGGTGAGAGAGGGCATCATTTTCTTGTGCAGGTTTGCAAGGGGAATGCTTCCAGCTTTTGCCCATTTGGTGTGATATTGGCTGTGGGTTTGTCACATATGTCTATTATTGTTTTGAGGTATGTTCATTCAATACCTACTTTATTGAGAGTTTTTAACATAAAGGAATGTTGAATTTTATCAAAAGCCTTTTCTGCACCTATTGAGAAAATTTTGTTTTTTTTTTTATATTTAGTTCTGTTTAAGTGATGAATCCCATTTATTGATTTGCATATTTTGAACCAACCTTGCATCCCAGGGATAAAGCGTATTTGATCTAGTTGCATAAGCTTTTTAATTTTTTTTTTTTTTGAGATGGAGTTTCGCTCTTGTTGCTCAGGCTTGAGTGCAGTGGCATGATCTTGGCTCACTGCAGCCTTTGCCACCCTGATTCAAAGTATTCTCCTGCCTCAGCCTCCTGAGTAGCTGGGATTACAGGTGCCCGCTACCACACCCAGCTAATTTTTTGTATTTTTAGTAGAAACAGGGTTCAGCAGGTTGGGAAGGCTGGTCTCAAACTCCTAACCTCAGGTGATCTGCCTACCTTGGCCTCCCAAAGTGCTGGGATTACAGGCATGAGTCAATGTACCCAGCCAGCATAAACTTTTTAATATGTTGCTGCATTCAGTTTGCCAGTATTTTGTTGAGGATTTTTGCATCAATGTTCCTCAAAAATATTGGCCTGAAGTTTTTTTTTTGTTGTTGTATCTCTGTCAGGTTTCGGTATCAGGATGATGCTGGCCTCATAGAATGAGTTAAGGAGGAATTCATCCTTTTCAAATTTTGGAATTGCTTCAATAGGAATGGTACAAGCTATTCTTTGTACATTTGGTAGAATTAGGCTATTAATCTGTGTGGTCATGGGCTTTATTGTTTTGTAGGCTATTTATGACTGCCTCAATTTCAGAGCTCATTATTGATCTGTTCTGGGATTTGATTTATTCCTGGTTCAGACTTGAGGGTATGTATGTGATCAGTAATTTATTCATTTCTTGTAAGTTTTCTACTTTTTGTGCAAAGAGGTGTTTGTAATATTCCCTGATGGTTGTTTGTATTTCTGTGGGCTCAATGGTAATATACCCCTTACCATTTCTGATTATGTTTATTTGAATCCTTTCTCTCTTTTCTTTCTTATTAGTCTAGTCAGTTGCCTATTTTATTAGTTTCTTTAAAAAAAAAAAGCCAGCTCTTAGATTTATTGATGTTTTGAATGATCTTTCATGTCTCTATCTCCTTCAGTTCAGCTCTGATTTTTGTTATTTCTTATCTTCTGGTAGCTTTGGTCCTCTATTTCTTTTACTTGCAATGTTAGCTTGTTAACTTGAGATCTTTCTTTCTTTTTGATGTGACCATTTAGTGCCATAAATTTTTCTCTTAATACTGCCTTAGCTGTGTCCTCTTGTTTTGTCTTCTCTCAAGAGTTTCAAAGAATTTCTTGATTTCTGTCTTAAATTCATTTTTTATCTAAAAGTCATTCATGAACAGATTATGCAATTTCCATGTAATAACATGGTTTTGAATGAATTTCTTAGTTGTGATTTCTTTTTAAAATTTTTATTGTTTTTTATTATTATAAGTTTTTATTTTTCCATATGTTATTGGGGTACATGTGGTATTTGGTTACATGAGTAAGTTCTTTAGTGGTGATTTGTGAGATTTTGGTGCACCAATCACCCAAGCAGTATACAGTGCATTCTGTTTGTAGTCTTTTATTCTTCACCCCTTCCCACCCTTCCCCCAAGTTCCCAAAGTCCATTTTATTATTCATATGCATCTGCGTTATCATAGCTTAGCTCCCACATATTAGTGAGAACACATGCTATTTGATTTTCCATTCCTGAGTTATTTCATTTAGAATTATAGTCTCCAATATCATCCAGGTCACTGCGAATGTGGTGAATTTATTGCTTTTTATGGCTGAGTAGTATTCCATCGTGTGTGTGTGTGTGTATGTGTGTGTGTGTGTATAGTAGTTTCTTTATCCACTCATTGATTGATGGGCACTTGCATTGGTTCCATAATTTTGCAATTGTGAATTGTGCTGCTATAAACATGTATGTGTGAGTATCTTTTTGGTATAATGACTTCTTTTCTGCTGGGTAGATACCCAGTAGTGGGATTGCTGGATAAAATATTAATTCTACTTTTAGTTATTTAAGGAATCTCCACACTGTTTTTCATAGTAGCTGTACTAGTTTACATTCCTAACAGCAGTGTAGAAGTGTTCCCTGATCACCACATCTACACCAACATCAACTGTTTTTTAATTTTTGATTATGGCCATTCTTTCAGGAGTAAGTTGGTATTGCATTGTGGCTTTGATTTGCATTTCTCTGATCCTTACTGGTGCTGAGTATTTTTTCATATGCTTGTTGGCTATCTACAATTCAACACAATCCCCATCAAAATACCACCATCATTCTTCACATAAATAGAAAAAACCATGCTAAAATTCATACAGAAACAAAAAAAAGAGACCACATAGACAAAGCAAGACTATGCAAAAAGAACAAATCTGGAGGCATCACACTACCTGATTTCAAACTATACTATAAGGCCATAGTCACCAAAACAGCATGGTAATGGTATAAAAATAGGCACATAGACCAATGGAACAGTATAGATAACCCAGAAATAAACCCAAATACTTACAGTCAACTGATCTTTGACAAAGCAAACAAAAATGTAAAGTGGTGAAGGGATCCCCTTTTCAACAAATGGTGCTGGGATAATTGGCTAGCCATATGTAGAAGAAAGAAACTGGATCCTCATGTCTCACCTTATACAAATATCAACTCAAGATGGATTAACGACTTAAATCGAAGATCTGAAACTATGAAAATGCTAGAAGATAACATTGGAAAAACCCTTCTAGACAATGGTTTAGGCAAGGATTTAATGACCAAGAACCCAAAAGCAAATGCAATAAAAATAAAGATAAATAGCTGGGACTTAATTGAACTAAAGAGTTTTGCATGGCAAAGGGAACATTCAGTAAAGTAAACAGACAACCCACAGAGTGAGAGAAAATCTTCACAATCTATACACCTAAGGACTAATATCCAGAATCTACAACAAACTCAAACAAATCAGCAAGAAAAAAACAAACAATCCATCAAAAAGAGAGCTAAAGATATAAATAGACAATTCTCAAAAGAAGATATTACAAACGACCAACAAATATGAAAAAATGCTTAGTCTTGGTTTCTAATTTGATTGTGTTGTGGTCCATGAGACTGTTATAACTTCAGTACTTTTGCATTTGCTGAAGAGTGTTTTACTTTTGATAATTTGATCTATTTTAGAGTATGTTTCATTTGATTATGAGAAGAATGTATGTTCTGTTGTTTTTCAGTAGAAAGCTCTTTAGATATCTGTCAGGTCCATTTGATCCAGTGCTGAGTTCAGGCCCTAGATATCTTTTTTAATTTTTTCTCTCTATGGTCTCTCTCATATTGTCAGTGAAGAGTTAAAATTTCCCACCCCTATAGCATGGGAGTCTGTCCCTTTAAAGGTCTTTAAGAACTTGCTTTATAAAGCTGAGTGCTCCAGCGTTGGCTGTATATATATTGAGGATAGTTAGAACTTCTTTTTGAATTGAACCCTTTAAAATTATGTAATACCTTTTTTCTCTCTTTTTAATCTTTGTTGGTTTAAAGTCTATTTTGTGAGAAACTGGGGTTGCAACCCCTTCTCTTTTCAGTTTTTCATTTGGTTGGTAGATTTTTCTCTGTTCCTATATTTTGAGGCCATTTGAGTCATTGCCTGTGAGATGAGTCTTTTGAAGACAGCATACCAACGGGTCCTGGTTCTTTATTGAGCTTGCCACTGTGTCTTTTAATTGGAGCATTTAGTCCATTTATATTTAAGGTTAGTATTGGTAGGTGTAGATTTGATCTATTATCATGATGTTAGCTGGTTATCTTGCAGACTTGTTTATGTCATTGCATTATAATGTCACTGGTCTGTATACTTCAGTGTGTTTTTGTAGTGGCTGGTAATGGTCCTTTCCATATTTAGCACTTCATTTCGGAGCTCTTGTAAGGCAGGTCTGGTGATCACAAATTCTCTCAGAATTTGCTAATCTAGAAAGAAATTTACTTCCCCTTTGCTTATGGCACTTAGTTTGGCTGGATATAAAATTCTGTGTTGGAATTTCTTTTCCTTAAGAATGTTGAATATTGGCACTAACCTCTTCTGGCTTGTAAGGTTTTATCTGAGAGATCTACTGTTGTTAGTCTGATGGGCTTCTATTTTCAGGTGACCCGGCCTTTCTCTCCAGCTGCCTTTAAAATTTTTTCTTTCATTTTGACATTGGTAAATCTGATGATTTTGTGTCTTGGGGATTATCTTCTCATGGAATATCTTATTGAGGTTCTCTGCATTTTCTGATTTTGAATGTTGACCTCTCTAGCTAGGTTGGGAATTTCTAATGCTTGATATCTTGAAATATATTTTCCAGGTTGGTTCCATTCTCTCCATCTCTTTCGGGTATACCAATCAATCATAGATTCAGTGTCTTTACATAATTTCGTAATTCTCTGAAGGTTTGTTCATCCCTTCTCATTTTTTTTTTTCTGTATTCTTGTCTGGCTGTCTTGTTTCAGAAAGCCAGTATTCATGTACTCCAGTAACTCAGTGAACTTTGTTCCAATTCATATTCTGACTTCTACTTCTATCCTTTCAACCATCTCAGCATAAGCCCAGTTCCAAACCCTTCTTGGGGAGGTGATGCAGTCATTTGGAGAAAAGAAGGTACTCTGGCTTTTTGAGTTTTCAGTGTTTTTGGGCTGATTCTTTCTCATCATTGTGGGCTTATCTATCCTCAATCTTTGAGATTTCTGATCTTTGGGGTTTTTTCTTTTTTCTTTTATTCTATTTGATGACTTGAGAGTTTGATTGTGGTATAAGGTGGATTCAATCACCTTAATTTCTGGAAGATATTAGGGGGCCAACGTTCAGCTCCTAACTCCTGGACTGTGTGCTCTAACTCGGGAATTTCTATTGGGCCCCAACTTTGTTCTCTGGCTCCTCAAGTTTTAGAGTCTACTGCTCTGGAGGGAACGAAGTGTGGCAGCCACAGCAGAGTGCCAGCAGATGCAAGGGTGCCTGCCTCCCTGCAGTCATTAATCACAGCGACAGAGTCAAGGCTGCTAGCAGAAAATGGGGCAAGAGGGACGCTCCTGCTAGAGACTGTGTGCACTGTTGAACTGGAGGTGGTGTTGGCTTGAAGTAGGGTGCTGTCCAATATAGGTCTTGGTGCCTTCTCTATGACTTTAGGCAGGAGTAATTGTTCGGGATGTGGGAGGATTCCCTGTTCTCCATGCAGCATTAGTGCAAGGGCAGAACACTCTCAGGGATAGGTTTTGCTGGCTCTGTGTCCACTAAGGCTCCATCTGCAATGTTGATCACTGGGGATTGGAGGGGAATACTGCACTCCTGCATGCTGGTGAGGCAAATAAAATAAATTTCGTTCATGCAGACACATGCCAGCAAAATAATGTTGGGGGTTGCTGTAGGCTTGGGGAAGCTGCAGTATGGAGAGGGAATATGCGGGCTGGTATGTAGCCATAAGGGCTGCCTCACTGGAGCTCTCCACCAGTCAGGCATGATCCTCTGGTGCAGAAGCTATGAGGTTGACCCCCAGGCACTCAAGACTGCCTTGTAAGCAGACATGACCAGGCTGGGGCCTTGGGAGAGGCCAGCAGACCAAGGAGTGCTCAGGTTGGACGAGCTCCATCTGAAGTGCAAGACCACCCTGTGCACATCATGTCAACAGTTCCCCTAGAGCTGAAGTCTGTTATGGAAACAAGTTGAACCTAGAGGGATGGCCATTCTCAACTACAGATGCTCCTTCACCAAACCTTCTTGGCTATGCATCAGCTGGCTTGTTGCCTCTGCCACTATGCTCCTCTGCTGGGGACTCCACCTGAGAGAGATGTGGGTCAGTAATTGCTCAGAGCAATCAGCCCAGGATGGAGGGTCTGTGCTGTGGGCCCAAGACAGGGATTTTCTTCCTGCTGATGAGCAGTTGGGGGTGTTTGGGATTCATGGGAGATGGACTGGCCTCCTCTCCTTGGGGCAACTGCAGCTTCTTAGAGGTGTGGATAAGACACTTAGGGTCTAGGTCTTTGCTTATTTGTTAGTCCGAGGGCAGTAAGGATAGTTCCACTGCAGAGGCAGTGGCACAGAGGCTTTCAGTTGCCCCTGGAGGCTCTGTCCAGGGGGTTGCCAAGTTGCTATTGGCTTTATAGCTCTGGCGGGGCGTGGCTAGAGGCCCATGCCTGGAGGACCTGCCTGGTGAGGAGATATGAGAGTGGGCCCTCATGTAAGAGTCTGGCCACTTTTCCGTAGGGCTGTTGCCGTCGTATAATGGGGATCCATTTCATTCTCTAATCACCTGGGATTTTCCAGTACCTGGAGGTATCACCAACGAAGACTGCAAAATGCCAAAGATGGCAGCCTGCTTCTCCCCTGGGAGCTCTGCCCCAGGGAGGCACAGGGTGTTGCTAGCTTGAACGCACCTATAAGAGGTGGCAGAGGACCCCAGTTGGGAGGTCTTGCCCAGTCAGGAGGAATAAAGTTTGGGACCTGCTTAAAAACTTAGTCTGGCTGCATTTTTGTAGAGCAGCTGTGCTGTCCTTGGGGTCCACTTCAGATCCTGAGTCAGTCCAAAGCCCAAAGGCTGAAACAACGAAGTCACCCAAACAGCAATGATGGTGGCCCAACCATCTTCCTGGTAGCTCCATCCCAAGAAGCTATCTTTGAATCTCAGAATGAAGATGCTATCTTTGAGCTATCTTTGAATCTCAGAGTGAAGATGAGTTGATTCCTTTTGACATGAACATCCAGTGTATCCAAAGTGTGTACATGACTAAGATCATAAGTAGTGATCACGATCTCTTGGCAGTGATGTTTTCTGGTACTTAGACAAAAATTCAGTAAATTTTAAAAATATTTACATCTTATTGGAGTTAGATAATCCAGGTGCAAACCACATTCCAAAGCTTGACCAGTTTAAGGGGCAGCAAGGACAAAACATTTCCAAGACCTGATGGGCCACAGATCTGACTACTCACTCAGTGAAGTTTTGTGGGTCTGTGCCAACCTGTTTAGTGATGTCCAGTTCAAGATGAATCATAAGAAAATCATGCTGTTCACCAATGAAGACAACCCCCATGGCAATGACAGTGTTAAAGCCAGCTGGTCTTTTGCTGGGGCAAGCCTTGAGCTTGAGTCAGTGGCAGTACACCTGAGCCCTGGGTCCATGGGGTGGTCTGAAGCCTAGCCTGAAGGGGTGGCCTGGAGTCAATCTGTGGAGGCTGGCTTAGCACAGGGGTCTTCTGGAATGGGCCTGGATCCTGGATCCACAGGAGCCTGGGACCCCTAGGACTAGCCAAGGGCCTGGGGCCTGCTTGGTGCTTGGGAAGGAATGGGGCCTGGGTTTGCAGGGGCTTGTCTGGATCCTGGCATCATTGGTGGTGATCTAGTACCTAGAACCACGAGCACTGGCCTGGATCCTGAAGTTGTGGAGACTGGCCAGGGCCCTAGTTATGTGAGATCTGTCCTGGAAGCTGAGTGTATGAGTGCTGGCCTAGAACTTGAACTCACAGGGAGAGTCCTAGAGCCTGGACCTACAGAGACTACCCCAGAGACTTGGTGTGGATGTGGTGGCCTGGAGGTTAGATCTGCAAGGGCTGACCTGGATCCTAGGGATGCTGGGGTCAAGCTGGAACCTGAATCCACAGAGGTGGTTTTGGAGCTTGGGTCTTCGAAGGCTAGCCCAGCACTGCAATTTACTGGAATGAGCTTGCAACTTGGGTCAGCTGAAGCATGGGTACACAGGAGATGGCCTGAAGAGTGGGGCTGCAGGGACTGGCCTGGCTCTGGGCAAGACTAGAGCCTCTCCCTGGACGTGTTGGCCTGATGTCCGAGGTCAGGGGTGCTTACCTGGTGTTGGGGTGGGTCTGAAGCTCAAGGTAGTTTATACCAACCTGGCTCTGGGCTGGTCTAAAGGGGCTAGCCTGGTACTTGGTGGGCCTACAACCTATAAGCAAAGGAACTGACTAGCAGGCTAAATCCATAGGTTCCAGTCTGATATCTAGGGCTGTGGGAGCCTTCCATTATGCTGGAATTGAACTAAACTCTGAGATCACAGTGGCTGGCTGAGTGCTGGGGCTAGTCTGAAGCCTGGGGCTGCTAGGGTTGGCCTCATAACGGAGCAAGCCTAGAAGTTTAGCTCATGGATACTGGTCTAGAGTCTGGGACCATGAGGTCCTGGCACTGGGTTTTACTGTGCTGAGTCTTGTGTTAGAGTCTGAGGCAAAGTTCAATGCTCATTTCCTTCTTTCAAGAGGAGTGTGTCTCTAGCCATGATGTGCTGCCTGGGGTTGGGGAAAGAGTTATAATGATAATGCTAACTGTTGTTCCTATTATCTGAAATATATTATTTTTATTTCCTTGCTGTTCCCAGCTTCTGTCATCTCTCATCTGGTTTCCTTAGCTCTTCAGCAGTTATTTTTGCATATATATGACTGTTTACATTGATGTTTTTGTGGGGAAAGAAGTGATCGAATGTCCTTTTCGGCCATCTTGCTGACATCTGCTTCCAGGTCCATCTCTAAACTTTAGAATTAACAAACACAATCTTCTTTTTTTTTTCTCAAAGTCAAGGAATGAATCATAGAAGACTATTTACACCATCTCTCTTGTGCATGCACTCATTCTTTGCTCCACTTAACTCCCTGGCTAAAGTGGAAGATATTATAATTCCATCTTTTTGCTTGATGTGTGCTCTATTTTCACATCTGATGTTGGTTGATATAATTGGAGAAGAAGAGCTGTGTGATGATTTAAACTGTTGATGCTTTGATTGAAACATTCTAAAGTAAGGAAAAAGAAAGAGAAAAAAACAGACACAGGCCACTCCTGAAGAATATAATCATTATAGCAGTTTGCAAATTTGGGAATTTTAGTTTTGTGGTTCAACTCATAAGTTTGGCCATCTTGCCTTCAAGAATGAGAGCTAACATATCTTGACCACGCACAAGTTAATGCTCATTTCCTTCTTTCAAGAGGAGTGTGTCTCTAGCCATGATGTGCTGATTAATGTGCATTAATCTTCTCATTTAATTCCTGAATAGTTTTTAAATCTGTTGAGTTTTGAAATGTATAATTAAAACTTATTATTGTCCTTTTCTTTGACTACCAGCTGTCAGATTACAGGAAGAAAGAAAACAATATATTTTTTCTTTAACCAGTGAAAGTATTTGCTAGATTTAAAGAAAAATTTTTCCATTATATATTAAGAAAATTTTCATAGCTCTTTAAATAAAGGTATGATTGATTTACAACTAGATAAAATTTTAAACATTTAAGATGAGAAAAGCCAATGAGAAGATTTCAATGATATCATCTTCTAAAAATTGCTTTTTATGAGTTAGCAAAGCTTGAAATTGGGGTGAAAATCTGGGAGATAGTTCTCATCCCTTTGCCATCCGGCCTAATATGTACCTGTGTTAGCATATCATTATTACCACTTCACGTCCTTTTTACTTCTCCACATTGTGAAACTCTTCTTTGGGAATTTGATTGTGAGAAGTTAGATGTTTTGAATTGATTCAATTTCATTTATTGATATTTTATTTTTAATTTTCTCCCACCAAAATGACAGATTGAGTTTCCATTTAGAAAAATGACTGTCTTATAAACATATACATTTAAATGTTGCTTAATTAACAAAGAAATATTTAATATCAGATAATTTTAACAGTTTTCTACTGGAGATAACATGGGGCAGAAGACTCATTTCTGTCTGTTTTTTCCAACATTTCTATTAAGAATAAACATTTTTCCAGGAGGCTGAGGCAGGAGAATCACTTGAAACTGGGCGGGGGAGGTTGCAGTGAACCGAAATCATGCCACTGCACTCCAGCCTGGGCGACAGAGCAAGAGTCCATCTCAATAAAAACAATAAAAAAAAATAATAATATTTTTAATATGTAAATACTACGGCTTTTGAATTTTGTCTAGGAAATAATAACTTTTAAAAATGTATTTTTTCAGAGACAGGGAGCTGTAGCACAATCTCCTTACATTGCACATTAGATTATCTTGCTCTCATCTGTCTCCAAGGCCTATGGCTACTTGTTTCTCCCTAGCCACCACTTCGGTGATCAGATCAGAGTGAGAACTATCCAACTTCATTCAAACACAGCTGAACACTTTATCTTATGCTCACATCACTTGCCACCAAACTCCTGCCCCAGGGAATTCTCATTGTAGGTGAAGTGTGAGGTGGCATAAAACCCAATAGGTGGCTATGTGCACAAACTGTAACCTAAAGGAATGAAATACCACTTAGAGTAAAATTTGGTCAATGAGAGACAAAAGTAAATGGACAAATTCTTCATTCCTTCTCTGCTACATAGTATGCAATGCAATCGTTTTTATAATATTTCAGAAGGTAGAACCAAAAGTTTAAGCAATCTATTGGACTTTGATATAGTTTGGCTATATCCCCACCCAAATCTCATCTTTAATTCCCATGTATTGTGGGAGGGACACATAGGAGGTAGTTGAATCATGGGGGCAGATCTTTCCCATGCTGCTCTCACGGTAGTGGAAAAGTCTCATGAAGTTTGATGGTTTAAAAAAAAAAGAAGTTTCCATGCACAAGCTCTTTTCTCTTGTTTGCTGCCATGTGAGATGTGCCTTTCACCTTCTGCCATGATTGTGAGGCCTCCCCAGCCATGTGAAATTGTAAGTGCAATCAATCTCTTTCTTTTGTAAATTTCGCAGTCTCAGGCATATCTTTATCAGCGACATGAAAATGAACTAATACAGTAAATTGATATGAGGAGTGGGGTATTGCTGAAAAGATACCCCAAAATATGGAATCGACTTTGGGACTGGGTAACAGGCAGATGTTGGGAAAGTTTGGAGGGCTCCGAAGAAAACAGGAAAATGTGGGAAAGCTTGTAACTTCCTAGAGACTTGTTAAATGGCTTTGACCAAAAGCCTGATAATGATATGGATAATAATATTCAGGCTGATGTGGTCTCAGATGGAGATGAGAAACTTGTTAAGACCTGGAAAAAAGGTGACTCCTGTTATGTTTTACCTGGCAACATTTTGCCTCTGCCCTAGAGATTTGTAGAACTCTGTACTTGAGAGAGATGATTTAGGGTATCTAATGGAAGAAATTTCTAAGCAGCAAATCATTCAAGAGGTGACTTGGGTACTGTTAAAGGCATTCAGTTTCAAAAGGGAAACAGAGCATAAATGTTTGGAAAATTTGTAGCCTGACAATGCAATAGAAAAGAAAATCCTATTTTCTGAGGAGTAATTCAAGTCAGCTGTGGAAATTTGCATAAGCAACAAGAAGCTGAATGTTAATCACTAAGACAATGGGGAAAATGTCTCCAGGGCATGTCAGAGGTCTTCATGGCAACCCTTTCCATCACAGTCCAGAGGCCTAGGAGAAAAAAAGTGATTTCTTAGGCCAGGCCCAGGATCCACATGCTGTGTGCAGCCCAGAGACTTGGTGCCCTGCACTCCAGCTGCTCCAGCCATGGCTGAAAGGGACCAATGTAGAGCTTGGACCATGGCTTCAGATGGTGCAAGCTTCAAGCCTTGGCAGCCTCCATGTGGTGTTGAGCCTATGAGTGCACAGAAGTTAAAAACTGAAGTTTGGGAACCTCCACCTAGATTTCAGAAGATGTATGAAAACATCTGGATGCCCAGGCAGAAGTTTGCTGTTGAGGGGGTGGAGAAGTGTGCTCATAGAGAATGTCTACTAGGGCAGTGCAGAAGGGAAATGTGATGTCAGAGACCCCACATAGAGCCCCTACTGGGGCACCATCTAGTGGAGCTGTGAGAAAAGGCCACCATCCTCCAGACCCCAGAATGATAGATCCACCAAAACTTACACTGTGCACCTGGAAATGCTGCAGACACTCAATGCCACCCCTTGAATGCAGCTGGGAGGGAGGCTATACCCTCCAATGCCACAGGGGCAGAGCTGCCCAAAACCATGGGAATCTACCTCTTGCATCAGAATGACCTGGATGTGAGACATGGAGTCAAAGGAAATCATTTTGGAGCTTTAAGGTTTGACTTACCCACTGGATTTTGAACTTTCATGGGGCCTGTGACCCCTTTGTTTCAGCCAATTTCTCCCATTTGGAATGGCTGAATTTACCGAATGCCTGTACCACATTGTATTTAGGAAGTAACTAACTTGCTTTTGATTTTAGAGGCTCATAGGCGGAAGGGAATTGCTTTGTGTCAGATGAAACTTTGGACTGTAAACTTTTAAATTAATGCTGAAATAAGTTAAGAATTTGGGGGACTGTTGGGAAGACATGATTGTTTTGAAATGTGAGGACATGTGATTAGGGAGATTAGGAGCAAAATGATATGGTTTGGCTTTGTCCCCAACCAAATCTCATGTTTAATTTATATGTGTCGTTGGAGAAACCTTGTGGGAGGTAACCGAATCATGGGGGCAGGCCTTTCCCATGCTGTTCTCATGATAGTGAGTAAGTCTCATGGGATTTGATGGTTTTAAAAAGGAGAGTTTCCCTGCAGAAGCTCTCCTCTCATGTCTGCCACCATGTGAGACATGGCTTTAGCCTCCTGCCATGACTGTGAGGCCTTCCCAGCCATGTGGAACTATAAGTCTAATATACTTATTTCTTTTGTAAATTGCCCAGTCTCTGATATGTCTTTATCAGCAACGTGAAAATGGACTAATAAAGGCTTGATGCCCACCAATGCCATCTATTAGCGCATGCTCTAATATTTACTCTTCTTATTACCCTACCTTTTTCCATTGCCTTGCTATCTTGAAGTTGTACTTTCTAATACCATTAGTAGCATAGATCTCCTGCCTCAGACATTACTTTCTGAGAGCCCAAGCTAAGAAAGGGTATTGAAACAAAAACAATCAGACCTAATTTTTCTAAAAGTGCAGCAATCTTACACAGTCTTCTAATTTTCCTGTAAATTAGATGAACATCTGTGGTGGTAATCAGGGATGTTCATAAATATTCCAGACCTTATCATTCTCAGAACATGGTAGGATTGTACTTTTCAGTCCCCTTGAAGTTAAGCATGGTCATGGGACTGATTGTAGCTAATGAAATATGAGCAGAACCAGCATGTGTTTTTTCAAGGCAAACACTTTAATAGTCAGTACCTAATCTTCACGTTTCCTTCCCTCTGTTACACTGTTGAAATAGAGTCTCTGTCAGTGTGGGTTCCTCAATGACTCCAAAAAGCAGAGCCTCCTTCTGACCAGTGTTGTACACGTAGCATGAGCAACAAATAAAACCTTTATTGTCTTAGGCCACAGAGCTTTTAGGTTTATTATTCCCCTCACTGTTCTTGTTTACTGATATAGTATCTTCCTTTCCCAAACTGGAGGAGACCATACATCAATATAGAAATTTGATACCTTGTTTTCTATGGCTCTATCTCTTTAAAAACACTGCTATTGTGATTCGTGGTGAATTATTTTCACCAGCTTGGCAAATCACTAGAGTAAGCTACTCAAACCATTTCCATGGATGTCTCAAACAAAAAATGCTGGAATATTGCTGGCATGAATGAATATTTTCTCAGTCACTTCGAAATAGGTTTCTAAATTACTTTGTATTCCTTGACAAATCATTGACATTAAAGCCTCCATTAAAAGTAAAACCCAAAATTAGATTGTTTTGGGGCATGTCTTGATTTTTAACAGCAAGAAAACTTACATGATAAAATCACATGTAATAAAAAACAATTTCTTCAAGAGATGAAACTGTCAGATAGGTCTCATGAGTGCATTCAGAGGAGTGAAAGTCATTTATGCTAATAATGAAATGAATAAAAAGCTGCCTTCAGTGGGAGAATTGATCCCATTTAAAGTCTTATAGAAGACTCAAATAATCTGAAATAAGATTTACTATCTTAATTTAGCAAAACACTTGTCTTACCCCATATTCCCTGGTGCTAGTATTTATTTTTGACCCCCATATAATTAATCATATTAAGACTCATTCTTTTTTGGCTTCCTCTGTCTTCCTTTGTCACCAGTATTTAGCCTCCATGTAGTTCAAAAGTACCCTACCATTTTCTTTTTTCTTTCTTTTTTTAGACAGAGTCTTCTTTTGTCACCAGGCGCCAGGTTGGAGTGCAATGGCACGATCTCGGCTCACTGCAACCTTGACCTACTGGGTTCAGGCAATTCTCCTGCCTCAGCCTCCCGGGTAGCTGGGACTACAGGTGCACGCCACCACGCCCAGCTAATTTTTTTTTTTTTTTGTATTTTTAGTAGAGACGGGGTTTCACCATGTTGGTCAGGACGGTCTCGATCTCTTGACCTTGTGAGCCACCTACCTTGGCCTCCCAAAGTGCAGGGATTACAGGCTTGAGCCACCACGCCCGGCCCCTACCATTTTCTTAAAAGAAAGTAATAACAAACTTTCATAGCACTTACTATGTTCCTGGCAATATTCTAACTACAGTTTAATACTCACAATAACCCTGTGAATTAGATATTAATATTATTTCCATCCCCATTTTATAGTCATAGAAACTGAGGCTCAGAAATTTTGAGTCTCTGGTAGAAAGTAGTCACATAGTTACTGTTTTAGCCCATTTAGTATTGCTTTCAAGGATTACCTGAGGCTGAATAATTTATAAAGAAAATAGCTTTATTTGGCCCATGGTTGTGTAGGCTGTACAAAAAGCATGGTGCCAGCATCTGCTTGGATTCTATTGAGGGACTCAGGCTGCTTCTACTCATGGCAGAAGTCAAAGTGGGATCGACTGTGCAGAGATCACATGGTGAGAGAGGAAGCAAGAGAAAAAAAGTGAAAGTGCCAGGCTCTTTTTAATGACCAGCTCTCATGGGAACTAATAGAGCAAGAATTTACTCATTACTTGGAGGACAATATCAAGCCATTCATGAGGAATCCACCCACATGACCCAAACAGCTCCCATTAGGCTCCATCTCCATCAA
>CAUYQU010081204.1:0-12002 GCA_963574635.1 Cheracebus regulus
TGATTTAGTGCTGAGTGTGGGGGCTGGGGTTGGAATGTAGCAGTGGGTGTGGGGAGCCCGCATGGAGGGGGCAGGTGCTAAGTAGGATGTCTGGCCTGACAACACAAATGCCGGCCTGCTGATAATAGTGTTATCAGGTGCGGAGGGGGTGGGTGCTGCTCACCCGGCTCCCAGCGAGGCTATCGGCCTTACACTTTCCATCTTGGAATTGCCTTTGAAAGACATCCCCAATCCTGCCCCAGCCATACAATTGTTTTGTGTCATTGGATAAAGTCACTTCACCTCTGAAGCTCACTTTCCTCTTCTAAAAACCAGAGGCTGATAAGGATCACAGGGACCTCATAGAGTTGTTAGAAGGTTAAAATGAGAGTCCGCCTGTGGAAGAGCATTGCAAACCATAGAAGATACAAATGTAAGGCCTCTACCTTATCTTTACCACTTCCAGCATCTTCATCTTCATCTTGTTATCATGGTCATCCTCATCAGCAAGGAAGAGCAGGAGTTCTTGCAGGATAGGTTTTGCTGTTGTGCTGGGAAATACCTGTTTGAAATGGGCCACACATGGGCTGTGTGGAAGTAATTGATTTAATTCACAGTCAGCTTCATTAGGGTCCACTTCAGAGGTGGGCTCTTGGGAGCCTTAACCTGAACATCTGCTAGGCTCTCCACTGGCTGGGGCCTCCCCAGCTGTATACATGGCTTGGAGATTTGAAAGGGATGGAGGCAGGAACTGCAGAGGAAGCAGCAGCTAATGAAAAATTCAAGCTAATTGTTTGTTAAAAAGCCCTGTCTGCTTCTACTGGGATTTTCTGGGCTGGGGAGGGGGATGTGGGGTGGCCTGTGGCTATTGTCAGTTTTTCAGGCTCTTGTTTCCTGGAGGACCCAAGTGGGCAGGGTATGGAGAGGATGGGGAGCTTCTTGGGCAGGCGGCCAAGTGGCAGCTTCGCTAGCGTCTGCATTTGGGGGAGAGAGAGCCTCCGTGGCCAACTCTGGCTTCCACTGTTTCAAAGCACAACGCCCCTCTCAGTTTAGAGCTGTGTCTGTGTGGCAGGCATGTGCTTTGTGTGTGTGTTGAGGGGTATGCAAAGGAAGGGGAAAGGCAGCGAGTATCCTGTAAGTCCCCAGAGTAGTCAAGACTCCTGATTAGCCTGTGATTGGAGGAAAACTTCCTCCCTTTCTGGTATTCAAAGTGCCCACTATGTGGGTGGTGCACTTATCCTGACCTGGGAAGAGAGATGTGCCTACTCTGAGGCAGGGGAAACCAGAAATTTGTTCTGTAGTGAAAGTAACCAGTGATGAGTTAACTCATGGATACTGGTGGCATGGCAGCCCCTGCTGAGGCACTTTGGCTGGGCTAATGTGTGCACTGAGTGAGAATTATATGACAGGCCCAACCAATATCAGAGGGGGAGGCCAGGATGTAGGGAGGGCTGCTAGTTGTGTGGCCTCTGGGAGAAGTCCCAGAGGCAGGATGAAGAGTGGGGAAATTAGATCAGACTACTTGATAAACAAATTGAGGTTGCAAGAAGTAGCCATTAGGACCGGCTCAAAAGTTGTAAGCAGAGACAGAGGAGTGAAGGAAGATGTCTGCAAATGGTCAGGGAAGGGGAGATGGCACCATGGAACTTGGGGGGTTCTGAAAGCCATGGAGAGAGCAGTGTCAGCCCCCAGAATGCAAGAGTACACTTGAGGTACAGCGAAGAAGGGCTGAGCTTCTCAAGCTCAAAGCTAAAGGAGAAAGCTGGTCTTTTTGTGGTACCCCATTATGGGGCCTAATTTTGAGTTAGACTGTGTCCAGTTGGTTTTCATTATGCTGTGTTGGTCTGACTGACCTCTCTTGTTGACTATATCTGCACCTCAAGATTTCTTCGCTGTTGAGAAATGGGTTTTGCACTGTGGCATAGTAGAAAGAGCATGAGGCTTGGAGTTACACAGACCTGGGTCCAAATCTCAGCTTGCCATTTTGGGGGAGCCTTAGCTGAACCTTTAAGCTAGGTTACCTGTATTTCCATGGTACTCAGTGCTTATCTCCATCTCTGAATTGCACACAGAACAATACGATGAAATTACGTACTTCTGAGGCAAACTGTCAAGCTGGTTTTCATTAGGAAGTTACTGTGCCCCTGACACTGGCCTCTCTGTAGGGTATTATCTTTGCCCCAAGATTTCTTCATTGTTGTTGAAAGTCTCAAGGGTAAGGAGCACAATTGCTTTTTCTATAAATACCGATCACCTGGGCAATGCCTGGAGCACCTGATTAATGTATGTTTGTGGAACCGAACTGACCTTTGGTGATGTCACCTTTTGAATCCTGGTTTCCTCATTGGTAAAATGTGCACAGCAATAGTGCCCACCCTGGGATTATGGTATGGCCTGGAAGAAATAAGCATCATAAATGAAAGATCCTGTATAATATCTGGCACATAAGTAGGTGCTCACATACTCTGTTGAATACATGACTTTCTGAATCTGACATCTTTTAATATTTTGTAGAGGAGAAATTCTCATCCCTTGGGTGAGGGTAGTAGAAAGTGACCAGGGGTTCTGGGAGACCTTCTCTTTGGCGTTGTATGAGTTCACTTTGTATTGGACTTTGCCACAAAGGACCTGAAGCTGTTCTTTTGATTGGAGGGTTCCAGGGTCAGGGAGACTGGTTAGAGGCAGAGATTTGCTCTGGCTTGGGGGTGTGGTGGGGCAGTGAAAGTGGGAACAGGTAGAGGTGGGGATGTTTCTCTATGAGGTCCTGCAGATTTCTCTTGCCAGCAGTGGACTTGATTTCTAAGTGCACCCTGAGGATAGAACAAGTGGAAACAAGACTGTGTACCAAGAAAGCTGAGCATAGACTTAGAAGAAACTTCCTGTTGCTTCTAAAGTTGGCTGTCTCATTTCTATCTCAGGAAATTTTTTTAACATTTAGACAACTCCTTCTAGTTTGGTTCACAGAAATCACAGCCATGATGACCTCTCTATTGTTTTGTTTTGTTGCTTTCTAAAATACAGGAATACAGGAATATAGTTAGAAAAAGATTCAAACAATGCACATATTAGCAAACAAAGCAAATGGTGAAAGTCTCCTTGGTTCCAAAGCTACCTCTTTCATTCTCACTTCCTTCCAGAGGGACATCACTCTTAACAGTTTGATGTGTATTCTTTCAGAATTTTATCCATGCAGATACAGGTATATGTACATAAATGAAAACAGATATAAAGCACTTTTTTTTTTTTTGAGACAGAGTCTGGCTCTGCTGCCTAGGCTGGAGTGCAGTAGCATATGCATGTCTTATTGCAGCCTTGACCTCCTGGGCTCAAGCAATCCTTCCACCTCAGCCTCCTGCATAGCTGGGATCACAGGCATGCACAACCGTGCTTGGCTAATTTTTGTATTTTTACTAGAGGCGGGCTTTCGTCATGTTGTTCAGGCTGGTTACAAACTCCTGAGCTCAATCTGCCCTCCTTGGCCTCCTAAAGTGCTGGAATGACAGGCGTGAGCCACCATGCTTGACTGATAAACAGGAAAGCTTTTCAACAGGAATGGGATCATACTATTTCCATTGTTTTGTAGCATGTTTTTCCAAGAAATGCATGTGGAAATCTTTCCATGTTTATACATACAGATAGATCTTAATTTAAAAAATAATGCCTCCATAGTATTCCAAAATATAAATGGATTATCATTTTAAACAACTTTTTTATGGGTATTCTGATTACAAGTGAAGGGGAGCATCTTAAAAATGGTTAATTAGGCTGGGTGCGGTGGCTCATGCCTGTAATCCCAGCACTTTGGGAGGCCGAGGCGGGTGGATCATGACATCAGGAGACTGAGACCATTCTGGACAACATGGTAAAACCCTGTCTCTACTAAAAATACAAAAAAAAAGGAGGGAGGGCTGGGCCTGGTGGTGTGTGCCTAGAGTACCAGCTACTCGGGAGGCTGAGACAGAATTGCTTGAAACTGGGAGGTGGAAGTTGCAGTGAGCTGAGATCACGCCACTGCACTCTAGCCTGGCGACAGAGCGAGACTCCATCTAAGAAAATTTAAAAAGTTCATTGGCCATTTAAATTTTATTTTCATTTTTAAAACTGAATGGCCTCTATAACCTCTGTCCATTTTAATGTATATTGGATGTTTGATCTTTTATAATTTATTTGAAGTTATTACATAAAGTCTAATATTAATCCATTGCAAATATTTTCTTCCATATACTTCATTTGCCTTTTAACTTTATTTGTTAGTATTGTGTTGTATAAAAGTTTTCATTTGTAAGTAGTCAAATCTGTCAACTATTTTCCTTATGGCTTTCAGGTGTCATGTTTTACTTAGGAAGGCCTCTCTTAGTCCAAGACTAAAAACAACATTCTCCTATATTTTTATGTAATATTTTCAAGTTGTTTTCACTTTTGGCTTTTTGGCATATCTGGTCAGTGGTGTGAATCTATTCTTTAACATTGTTGGGGCATGTCAGTGCTGTAGATAGACAAAGGCAAACACTGGTAAAGATAATTGCAAACATCAAAAAAAGTTTACCTCTGAAATCATGTGATTATAGATTTTTATATTTTAGAGGGCCAGTTTTTAAAAGTGTCAAAATGTATTTTAGCAATAAATTCAAACAATGAAGAAATATAGGATGTAAAAAATGAAATTCCCTCAAGCTTCCTTGTCTAATCCTATTTTTCCTGAATTGAATTTCTTATGACAAACATGTTTTGTAAATGTAGAACACATATTTGTTGGCTATTTGTATTTATTTTTCTATAAATTATCTCTGTAAACTTTATCCACTTTAAAAATTGGGCTGTCATTTAAAAAAATGTCTTTGATGGCATTGTTTGTACATTAGGACATTAACTCTTTGACTGTTGTGTAAGTTCCAAATAATTTTGAAATTTTAGTCTGTAATGATTAGCTATTAAATTATAACACCAATGATCATTTTTTTTTTGTTTCTTTTGTTCATTTATTTTTGAGGAGCTGCACGATAGAATGGAAAAGAGCACTGAACCAGGAGTAAAAAGAGCTGGGTGTGTGTGACTTGGTACGTCCACAAACTAGCTGTATAGTCTTGTGGATGCTGTTAAAGTCTCTGTGCTTCAGCCTCCTCACCTGCAAGATGAAGCTGTAATAGTGCTCTAGGATCCCTGAATTCTATGATTTTTATTATTTAGCCACTGTATCTTTAACGGTCTTACTTTCTGGATGGACGTAGTATGGCAGGTTCGCATCCTGAATTGCATGGTGCCCAGCGGTATTGGTGAGGCTGATTCCCTAGTGAGTATGGCAGCGGGTGAACGGGTGAGTATCAGCTAAAGAGCAGAAAGCACCAGCCTGGCAGGCAACAGCTTACAGTCCCCCACAGATGGCACAGAAGGGCTGTTGTACTAGGGGATGGGGAGACTTGGCATCTTAGACAAGTCACTAGCCCTATCTGGGCCTTGGACTTTTCATCCGGAAAATGAAGATGGGGAATTATGGATGACTAAAGGTTTCTGAGCTGCCTTCCAGTCCTGCTGTTCTGTGATGGTCCATGTGAGTCACAGGTAGGTGCTTCTGTGGTTCCCAGCTGGCCATTCATCTGGTGACCTCCCTTCCTCCCTCCCTGCAAGGTGGCCCTTCTCCCACCCCCCCTCTAACAGATTGGGCATAGCTGCTTTACAGCATCCAACTGGCTGCTCCTGGTGTCTCTGTGTGAGCAACTTGAGAACAAGACTCTTCAACTTTTAAAGAAAGCCTAATAAAAAAAATTCTCTGTTAATTATTAAACATGCTCATTGTAGAGAAAAAGAAAATTTATAAAGTAGGTAAAGAATTCTAATAATCTGAGACATCTACTGTTGGCATTTTGTTATCTTTTCCTTTAGTCTCTTCTCTGGATTTGCTTTTTTTTTTTTTTTTAAACTATATACACAATTTTGTATCCTGAATTTTTCACTTAAACCTCTCCATAAACATCATTTAAGGTCACTAATATCAGAGAGAATTTTATTGTTTAACAGTATCCTTGCATGTATATGCCATTTTTGATCCCAAAACAAGGTTAGAAGGCATTGGAGAAGAGTAGGTGTGACTATTCCCAATGTGGAGGTGAAAAGTGAAGAGTAAAGCAATAAATGGAACTGTGCCAGGGTCATAGAGCTAGCCAGCTGCAGCGTGGAGCGGCTCTACTGCTGACATTTGCATCAGGCATTATAATTTACTGTATTTCCACACTTATTAACTTCTTTGAATAATTCTGTAAGGAACGTGGCCAGAAATCACCATCCCCTTTAATGGCGCTGAGTTGCAGATAATTGAGTGCTTTATTTGCCCAAGGACATAGAAAGTCAGTGGCAGGACCGGGATTCAAACCCGCATTTCCTGACTCCAGGTTTAGTGATCGTCTTGCATTCCCAGGTGAGGACTCTTTCCACTCAAGTCCCAATACAAAATGACATTTGAGTGATGCTAGTGGGTGGCAAGATTTCAGAAATGAGAGTTCAGGGTTGTTGCTAGAGGGAAAGGCGATCCTCTAATCAACCTGGACATCATTTATTTATGATGATGCCCAAAGAAGGTGCACATCAGCAGAGGTGGAGGGAGAGGAAGCAACAGAACTCATCTCAGGAGGAGTCAAGTGGAGTTCTGACGTGGGGGTGGGGGCGACCAGGCATGGCGTTCAGGAGGGAAGGGGGTGGATAAAACTGGGGGGAGGGCCCTTCCTGGCACCCGTCCTGGCAGAAAATCCTTCTCCTGGGTCGATGGAGAATTCTTCTTTCTCTGTCCTTCTGCATTAGGTTCTTTAAAAGAAATGTGATTTAGCTGTCTCTCTTGCCCAGCCCTTGACTCCTCTGGATAGAAACAAGTTGAAAAAAACTGCTCTGTTGGCCAGAGCAAAGGGTGGGTTTGGTGCTTTTCTGGAAAGCACTGGTCTCAGCTTGATTTTTCCAGGGCTGGCCTGTATAGTCTGCTTTTTCATCAACATTGAAACTGCTCAGTTCTCTGGCTTGGGCCCTCAGGGAAGAGTGCTGAGAGGGTTATCCCACAGAACTGGATATGCCCAGTCACTAATTCAAGGACCACAGATGGGCTGCAAAGAGTTGTGGTAGGAAGAGCTGCCCCAAGGATAAGGAGGCCTGGGTTTCCATCCAGCTTGGCCACTGCACACTGTGTGCTTTTGGGTGGGTCATCATCTCTGATAAACCCTGTTTCCTTATCTTAAAAGTGAAGGGTTAGAGTAGAATCATCAAATAGACTGCAGGGTCTATTTGGGTTCTGGTGTCCCTTGATTCACTTAGAGACAGTATAGCTTAGAGGACAGGCCTGTGGACTCTAGAGGACGAGCTAGAGCTAGAAGACCTGTCTTGACTCCTGGTTCTGTCACTAGCCGTCTGTATGACTTGGTAAGAGTGAGTCACTCAGCCTCTTCTACCTCTATTTTCTCACCTATACAATGGGGCCAGTTCCTGTCTCACTACATTGTTAGGATAATTAAATGGGTTAATTTGGTGAAACACTTGGAAGGGTACCTGCCACATGGTAAGTGCTTTCTAAATGTTTGCTAAATAAATATGTATTATTGTTAAGTTTGGGGAAGGTGGGAGTGGGTCCCACATTGTAATCCTCTCACCTGGAAGGTGCACAGCTTATAGCATGTAATAGGGGTTCACAGTTGTTTCTTCCTCTCTGAGGAAGGCTGAGATTCCATAGGGCGAGTCTGTGTTAATTAGTGGCTCTGTACAGCCAACTTTCTCAGAAAATAATGACAGCTACTAACATGGAGGCTTTCAGGGAGCCTGCTTCCTGCATTATTTTATGAAATCCTTTCTCAACCCTCCAAGGCACTTGGTTATCACCCTTAGCTCCCAGGTAAAAGCCAGAGGCTCACAGAGGTGCACAGCTTGAAGTGGTGGCACCAGGACCCAGCTTGTCCTCTCTGCCTTGGCAGCACAGATCTGGGCAAACATCTTTTGCCCAGTGGCAGATCCATGCTTAAAGTCACCTTGTGGAGCACAGAGTGGCCCAGGCTTAGAGAGAGGACTGAACGTGAGCCAGGCCAGGGGACTTGGGTGCTTTTAAAAATTGATTTGTACTGATCATATAGAAAAAATATACAAACTTACCAAGATTTTGAAACCCAATCCCTTATTGTTGAACATTTAGGCTATTTTCAACTTTAAGATATTATTATACACATATTAAACTAGTAAAACATAATTATTTCAGAACATTAGAAGCAGTTACATGTGCCTATTGATGAGGGCTCCATAAATTGGTTCAGTTTTTCAAGAGAACAATCCAGTAATATTTAAGAGGTATAAAATTATTTCTACCCTTTGACCTGAGAATTCCACTTCTGAGAATATACTCCAAGGAAACACCCCAAAAGAGAAAAAGGTAATTTGTATTTAGCTGTTTTTAGAAATGCTATCTTTAAACATTGGAAGCAACCCACATGCCCAAACATTGGGGTTTGGTTTAAAACTCATGATCTATTTGCATTCTAGAACATGATAGAGCTATTAAGAATGACAAACATGGGAACTATGTCAAGGCATGGACAAATGTGTGCATCCAAAATAATAAGTGGCAAAGGGGCTAAGTAGTATGTATTTTCTGATGACAACTGTGCAAAACATGAACCTGTATTTGTTCACTGAATTGATGAAGATGAGATGCAAGTTGCCATAGGTTTGAATATTTATCAAATGGTTTTGCTTATAATAAAAATAAAATGGATTATTTTATACTCATAGATGAACAGAACCAGCCACATAATTTGCAGGTCCCAGAGCAAAAGGACCATGTGGGGCTCTTTTTCAAAAGCTAATAATTTCAAGATGGCAATAGCAGAGCTGTAAGCCAAGAGTGGGCCCTTCTGACCATGGGGCCCTGTGCAACTGCTCTGTACATCCCGGCACCAGCTAGAGCTGTCGGTCCAATCTTCCCACTTCACCAGTGAGCAAACTGAGCTTATGAACTTGAGTTCTGCTTAGAAAACTCGGAAGCATCTACAATCCCAGATTCTCCAAGCTTGGAATTAGTGCTGAGGTTACTGAACATTTGGAGGTTGCACCTAGAGAAGATGTAGTCACAGATCTTTGGCCATTTATTTGTCCCTTGGTTTTGCTGCTTTAGTTGGAGAGTCCATTGTACTTCAACCATTCTTCTGTCTGTTTACCAAGGATTTGTTCATTAGTCATTATGTGCTGGGTACTCCTCTCAGTGATGGGGATATAGGGGGCACAGAAACAGAAGCTTAGGGCTTAGTTGCAAAGACAAACAAAGAAGATACATGTTTACAGGGCACTTTGGTAAAAGCTATGGTAGGTTTGAACTAATGGTCTAGAAAGCACAGAGGGGTAGTTGGGGAAGTAGCAGCTTTTCTGGCATTAGGGACTGATACCTGAGTCTTGAGGAAGGCATACCTTGATAAAGAAGATGAAGGATAGCTAGGCAGAAGAAACAGCATGTTCTACAAAGCCAAAATGAGGACAATGTGGAGATCTCCAAGTAATGACTTTTTGGAGCAAAATTACACGATTGGTTAATATGGAGATAAGCCAACTAAAGCTCCAAAATCTTTGCCTGAAGAATCTCTTAAGATGAACTGTGACATCTGTTGTGGCTCATGCCCTCTCAGGTTTGATCAGCATGCTGTCCACGTCCTCATCCAAATTGTCAGTGGGAATGCTGATCAGAACAGCACCAAGACTGGGTGCTATTGCAGTCTCCCTGACCTCCCTTCATTGAGAGTTCTCTAAGTTGTCCACAGGTCTGTGAGAGAAGCTCTGCTGCATGCCTTCCTGACATCAGAGCATACTGATTCTTCTGGCCCACCATGAAATAACCTTGGTAGTTAGGCTGTAATGTTTTCTGAGATCCTATTTGGTTGCTAGTAGATGTTTGTTACTGTTCTGAAAGCTCACATGCATAGTAGTTGAGGACATGAACTGGAAATTGTCCATAGTGAATTCAGAAACAAAATAGACCACTCTCCCTTCCTTCCCCGACCCTGTACCATACAGTATCCTGGCTACATGCTAGTCCTTGGCCCAAACTTCAGTGCCACCAGATCCCCCTAGTGTGGGAAGCCCTAGATTTTCTAAGACTCAGTCATGACCTCGACCGTTGACCTCCCCAGATAGGCTTGTGCAAATGCCCATGGAAGCTGGAACCAGACAGTGACCACGGAACTATTCTATTTACCTTTTCCTGGAGACTTCACATAGTATTCTTTACCTACCCAGCTAAATTTGTGCTTGCTATTCAGTTTTAAAAAATTAATTACCCTTTGTATTTACATGTAAATAGCTAGTTTTAAAAGATTTTGTTTTGCGATAGAGTCTTGCTATGTTGGCTATGATGGTCTTGGACTCTTGGGCTCAGACAATCCTCTAGCCTCAGCCTCCCAAGTAGCTGGGATTACAGGGATGCACCACTGCACCCAGCTTGTAAAATAAAACATTTGAGTGAAAAAAATCACCCTATTAATATTACCCAAAAGGAATCATCATTAAAAATCTGTGGTAACCATTTTGATCATGTCCTTGTGTGTATATGCATAGAGAGGAGTAGGCAGATGGGCACAGAGAGAGAGAGAAATAATTTCACCAGGATGGAATCATACTGCATGTAGCATTTTAACTAAAATGTAGTAAATTTAATTTAACCCAAGATTTTACTAGGATAAAAAGAAACTGAAGGAATTGACATGGAATTTCTGAACATCAGATAAATGTTTTTTTCACAAGAAATATTAGTTCCTAAAATAGCCCTCAGAGTTAAGAGAAAATAAGTATTAAGAAAGTAGAATAAATATTAAGTGAAATTTCAAATTTTAGACACTATCTAATGACTCTCTGCTATGAAAGTAAGTAAATTAGCATGTTGCTCTTTCCCTTCTCCTCCTCCACAACACAAGGTATTTATTAAATGCACTACTTTCACATTGTCCAAAGTAATAACATTTACTTTCTGTTCTAATCTGTGGACTGTGAACTACGGAATGCTTAAAGCTAGTTGTTGTTGGTTTTTGTAAACCACAAATTTGCTTTTCAGGTTATTTTGATTCATTATTTGGTTGGCTAGATTTGTAGTCAAATAATATTTTCTAGGACGCTTCTTATTTTTTGTGTATGATGATTTTTGTCCACTGGCTTTACACTTGAAAGTGACATGCCTGGGTAGCTTAAGCTACGCTTTTCTTCTCTTGGAATGTTGTAGGCATCATTTCCCTGTCTGTGAGACTGTGTTGTTAAGGGGACATCTCAGCCATTTCCTCTGAGATAGCTAACGTGCTGAGCAAAGTTCACATGACCAAAGCTCAACTCGCCAGAACTATTCCTCTATCATTTCTCGATATAACAGATGACACCACCATTCACCCAGTTGTCCAGGCCATACCCTTAGAGTTATCCTTTCTCTCATATCTCACTTTCAGTCCTTCCGCAAAAAGGGTGACTCTACCTTCAAAATATATCTCGATTCTCGCTACTTCACTGTTCCTCCAGGGATTCCATCCTAGCATGAACCATTAAACTTCTCTCTTGCACTGTTGTAATTACCTCCTAGCAAACTTCTTGCTTCTGTTTCATCCCATTCTGTCCCGTCCTTTCCTGTCCCGTCCTGTCCTATCCCATCCCATCCCATGCCATCCCATCCCATCCCACCCATCCCATCCCATCCCACCCATCCCATCCCATCCCACCCCACACCACCCATCCTATCCCATCCCATCCCACCCATCCCATCCCATGCCAGCCCACCCATCCCATCCCATCCCATCCCACCCATCCCATCCCACCCATCCCATCCCATCCTACCCCACCCATCCTATCCCATCCCATCCCATCCCATCCCACCCATCCTATCCCTTCCCATCCCACACATCCCATCCCATGCCAGCCCACCCAAACCCAACCCAACCCCCACCCCCCCACACCCACCCCCCCACCCCCCCCCCCCGCCAACCCCCCCCCCCCCCACACCAACCACCCCCACCCCCCAAAACAGAGCCCGCCCCCCC
>CAUYQU010081207.1:0-72738 GCA_963574635.1 Cheracebus regulus
TCCTGCCCTGCCCCTGCCTGAGAGTGAGTCAGGGCAAGCACAAGGCCAGTAACAAGGCCCTTTATCCCCACCCCGTCACCCCCCCGCAGGGTCCTGGCCCAGCTAGGACCAGCTGGCTGAATCCCTGCCCCGTATGCTTACTTGGCTCTGTGGGGTCCCCAGAGCCAGACAGCTCCCACAGGGTCCCCATGGCTACGCTCTGGCCTTAGCCAGCATCGCCTCTCCGCAGACACTGGAAGAGCCTCCCATTGTCCCCTGCTTCTGCTCTCACTCCTGTATCCCTGTTAATGCTCAGCTCAGCAGCCAGCATGGTCCTGGTGGCATGAGTGTCACCTCTCAGCTCAGAGCCTGCTTCTCACTCGGGCTCCCATGTCCCTCTGAGTCGGACCCCCAGCCTGCCCTCCCCCAACCTGTTTTTCTGCGGGGCTCCTCCACTGTCCGCCATCATGCACTCGGCTCTGGCCATGTGCCACGGAAGGGGCTGCCTAGAGCCTTCAGCTTTCACTTCCCTCTGCCTGGGGAGCGCTGCCCCAGTCGGCCCCAGGACATGCTGCTCCTCTTCCTTCAGCTTTGAGGGAGAAGCAAGCCTTCCTGACCTGTAGCTTCCCTCCCTGTGTCACTTCATTGCCATTCCCTGGTTTTATTTTTTCTTTTCCACTTACTAACATACATATTTTACTGATTTGTCATCTTTACTTATTGCCTGTCCTCCCAACTAGAATATAAGCTATACGGTGGCCAGGCACGCCGGCTCACACCTGTAATCCCAGCACTTTGGGAGGCCAAGGCAGGCAGATCATCTCAGGTCAGGAGTTCGAGACCAGCCTGGCCAACATGGTGAAACCATCTCTACTAAAAATACAAAAAATTAGCCTGATATGGTGATGGGCTCCTGTAACCCCAGCTACTCAGGAGGCTGAGGTGGAAGGATCCTTTGAACCTGAGAGGCAGAGGTTGCAGTGAGCTGAGAGTGCGCCACTGCACTCCAGCCTGGGCGACAGAGCGAAACTCCACACACACACAGAAAAAGAAAGCTATGGCCAGGTGCAGTGGCTCACGTCTGTAATCCCAGCACTTTGGGAGGCCAAGGTGGGCAGATCACAAGGTCAGGAGATCGAGACCATCTTGGCCAACAAGGTAAACCCCGTCTCTACTGAAAAAAAAAAATTAGCCAGGTGTCATGGCGTGTACCTGTAGTCCCAGCTACCCAGGAGGCTGAGGCAGAATTGCCTAAACCAGGAGGTGGAGGTTGCAGTGAGCCAAGATCGAGCCACTGCATTGCAGCCTGGAGACGCAGCGAGACTCTGTCTAAAAAAAAAAGAAAGAAAGCTACATGAGGCCTAGGTGTTTAGCCTCCATGCGTCCCCGGTGCCTAGCCTAGTGTCCAGCACGCGGTAGGCGGCCAGTGGTGAGCAGGGTTGCCGGGATGGATGCAGACACGTGAGTGAGGGTAGGACTGGCCGGTGTGCCGCGGGCTCTGCTCATGCGTGAGTTGGCGTGTCTGTGGGCAGGGTGTGGAACCGTCCTTGTCATAGAGGAGGGACAGAGGCAGAGAGCCAGGCTGTGGCGGTGCTCCCCTCGTGGCATCCCCATGGGCTGCTCCCCGGCCTGCGGTCACATCCTCTCTGCGGCGGGAAGGCGGGAAGGATGGCACGGCCTCTCCTCCGTGCACATTGCCACCATAGCGAGAAGGCATTTTCCAATGGACTCCCACTTCCAGCCCTGGCCGCCCCACCCTCAGCCTGGCCTGCCGACCCTTCGTGGGCCGGCCCCAGCTCCTCCTCACGCAGCAGCAGCCCGTGCCATCCCAGGAACTGGCCACCCTTGCCCCTGCCGTTCCGTGCTCTGCTGATTGAAATCGGGCCGGGAAGCAGCGCGGAGCTGCGTGTCGGGGAGCCGGGCCCGCGCGCTCACGCCGCCGTGTCCTCCTCAGATCCTGGTGAAGTCCATGCTGAGGAAGCGTTCCTTTGGGAACCCGTTTGAACCACAAGCACGGAGGGAAGAGCGCTCCATGTCTGCGCCAGGGAACTTACTGCTGTAAGTACTGGTGGGCCGAGGCCTCCGGTGCTCCTTGGAGGGCGGTGGGGAGGACAGAGTCCCATCCTCCTGCTGTCACTGGTGCTGGGCTGAGGTCAGAGCCTGGGGACGTGGCCAGGTCTCAGAGTTGGCCCCATTTGCATCTCTGTCCCCAAGGATAGTCAGGGCTAAAGGGACCTTCGGGGCCAGCCCCTGGGGCCAGCATCCCCCAGTTACACACTCCCCCTCCATAGACAGGAAGACCCTCTTCCATCAATCTTGATGTCACACACTCCCAAGGAGTCCAGCCCCTCTGGGGCTTCGAATCTGTGGCCCCTCAGCCTGTGCAGCCTGGCAGAGGTTCGCGGACAGGCTGATGTGGGCTCCCTGTAGGAGGCTGGCGGGCTGTTGAGGGGCGCTGGCCCCTCTGCCTGGCCCTGGGGAGCACTGGCTGCTGGCCTGAGTGGCCAGGCTGCCTGCACCATCAATGGGGCTATGTGCCCCGTCAGCACTGTGTGAGTGCTTGTCCAGTGAGTAAGCAGGGACAGGCTGGCCGACAGACCACAAGAGAGGAACCCCCAATTGCTGAGGGCTCCCCACAGTAGACCATGCCTGGGGATTTACCATCTCCTAGGAGGGGTCAGAAAAGCAGCTCCCCAAACCTGTGCGCCTCGGCCTCAGCAGTTCCACTTTCGTCCACTGTAATAAAAGCCAGTCTGGGAAGCTAGTAAGGCCTGCTGGAGTTTGTATGGAAACCTGCAGAGAGAAACCCACCAGGGGGTCCTGAACCACAGCGTGGTCCTGGGACCACCACTGCCTTCCTCTGGCCCTGGAGAGAAGCTTCGGGGAAGGGGCTGGTGGGAGGCGTTTGCCCCACCCCGGCCCGCTCTGTGTGGAAGGCGCACGCCCCAGAGGGTGAGTCCCCGAGCTGCCCAGGAACCCTGGCTTCCCGAGCGGAGCGTGTCTCCGGGCCTGTCCGGGACCACGACGTTTGTTTCCTGTGAGGTCTCCCTCTCGTAAGTGGGCTCTTCAGAAGCGTCAGGCCCCTTGTAGTGGCCAGGCTGGCATCTGCTCCTGCTGGAGGTTGCTTGCACCCAGAGAGAGGCCCACCATGAGGTGTGGGGCATGGAGATCCCACCTGTAGTTTCCTGACATCTTCAGTAAGGTGGTTGGGTTGGGGGCAGATTCTCTGAGTTTATCTAGGAAGGTAGGCCCCTAACGCTGGGATTGTGCTTAGTGGCGGGGGGCTGGGGGGGGGCATATATAATTTGACATCCCAATGGGGACATTTTTGATAGTCAAAGGGGAAGCCATTAATAATTAGGCTAGCACGGTGGCTTATGCCTATAATCCCAGCACTCTGGGAGGCCAAGGGAGGATTGCTTGAGGCCTGGAGTTCATGACCAGCCTGGGCAACATAGCAAGACCCCATACCTAAAAATAAAAAGTGAAAAATTAGCTGGGTGTGATGGTGCACGCTGGTAGTCCTACCTGCTCAGGAGGCTGAGGTGGGAGGATTGCTTGAGTCTGGAAGGTGGAGGTTGCAGTGAGCTGAGATTGCACCACTATGCTCCAGCCTGGGTCACAGAGCCAGACCCTGTCTTGAAAAAAAAAAGTAATAATAATTATGCCAGGACAGGTGGAATCAGGCCTGTGTCCAGCAAACCTGCAGACCTGGGCCCTCTGACTCAGACCCTGCGGTCCAGCGCCCCCTAGTGGCGGGAGAAGCCAGACACAGGATAAAGACACATTTAGGGCCTAGGTTGTATCCAGCAAACAGTGACAAGATACTTTCCAGCTATAAAATTCTATACTCTGTGACTCAAGTTTAATTAAGAGTAGAGCTTTTTTTTTTTTTTTTTTTTTTTTTTAATAGTAATGGAGTCTTGGCATGTTACCCAGGCTGCACTTGAACTCCTGGCCTCAAGCAATTTGCCCACCTCTGCCTCCCAAAGTGCTGGGATTACAGGCATGAGCCACCACACCCGGCCTCCAGGTTTAACTTTGAAAGCAGATTTTACCTCCTCATCAAGTCCCAATATTTATCCTTGATAGACGTGTTTTGTTTTGTTTTTGAGACAGTGTTTCGCTCCTGCTGCCCAAGTGCGCGATCTCGACTCACTGCAACCTCTGCCTTCCAAGTTCAAGTGATTCTCCTCCCTCAGCCTCCCTAGTAGCTGGGATTACAGGCACGCACCACCATGCCAGCTAATTTTTGTATTTTTAGTAGAGACAGGGTTTCACCATGTTGTCCAGGCAGGTCTCGAACTCCTGACCTCAGGCGATCCACCCGTCTCAGCCTCCCAAAGTGCTGGGATTGCAGGCGTGAGCCACCGTGCTGGCCATAGACTCTTTTTTATACTTTGGGATAATTGTCGAAACTCTATGGTAGAGTTAAATGGGGTTGGCCCTTTTTAAAGATCTCAAAACCCATTTATTCGTTATTTTAAAAAGATATTTTGAAAGGAAAATTAGCAACAGAAATCTATTGAAATGTAATAGAATCCCAAGACTGATAGATGGACTCTGTCCTGTGAACAAGGCAAAAAAAAATGCAAAATGAAGGTCCCTCTACCCAGATCTGCTGGGGTTGACTGAAGTGGACACAGAAGGCCCTGAGGCCGGCAAGGTCACGCCTATAGGAGGCCCAGGTGGGTGGATCACTTGAGCCCAGGAGTTTGAGACCAGCCTGAGCAATCTGGTGAAACCCTGTCTCTATTAAAAAATACAAAAATTAGTGGGGCATGGTGATGCATGCCTGTCGTTTTAGCTACTCAGGAGGCTGAGGTGGGAGGATGGCTTAAGCCTGGGAGGCGGAGGTAGTAACAAGCCGAGATCGTGCCACTGCACTCCAGCCTGGGCGACAGAGCGAGACCCCATCTCAAAACAACAAAACCACACACACACACATGCACAAGGCCCTTGGCCAGGCTGATAGTCGGAGGATGTAGGGAAGTTGGCTGGCTCAGACCGTGAGAGGCTCCGGAGGCTGTGCTGGGAGGTTTAGACTTACTTCGTCTCTGGGCAATGGGGAACCACTGAGGGGTTGTGGGCTGAGGCTTGGGCCGGGGAGACCAGCAGGGAGCAGCTGCTGTGATGGAGCGAGGCCAAAGGGAGGCCGAGCCTGGGGGAGCCGGTGAAGGGGGACTTGAGAGCCTGTGGGGTTCAGAGGCTATCTTCTGACCCGGAGGTCCCTCCGTCCCTGGTGTCCCCTGAACAGGAAAGAAGGGTATGGCGAAGGGGGCAAGAGCGCAGAGCTCCCCGGCGTCCAGGAAGACGAGGCTGCGTCCTGAGCCCCTGCATGCGCCCACGGCCGCCCGGCAGCACCTCATCCCGCGCCTCCAGAGGCCCGCCGCCCTCGCCGCCCCCTCGGGCAAGGGCCAGGGCCTGGGCCCCTCTCTCCCGCCCCTCCCCCCATCGTGCTGCATGACCTCCGCGCACGCACGGCCAGCGACAGGACTGGAATGTATGTCATTTGGGGTCTTGGGGCAGCACTCCCACGAAGCCTTCCTCCTCCTCCTGGCTGTCCTTGGCCTGACCCATTCTGTGGGGAAACCAGGCACCCATGGAGCTTTAGAAGGTCCACCTGGCTGGTTGGCATGGCCCAGGGCACGAGGCAGAGGCAGGAGACCAATGGTGACCAGTGTTACCAGGATGGATGGAGACACTGGAGTGACGGAAGGCAGGTGGAGGCCTGCTTTACTGCAACTGAAGAGACCTCCCGCTGGGCCGGGCCGGCCGGGCTCGCCTGCCACAGGCATACAGCTGGGGGGGCCCTGCCCACCTTGGGGTGGTGGTGCCGGAGCTCTAGTCTACTCAGACACTGGTGTGGGGCTGGGAGCCCGCTGGGGAGAGGGCCCGCGTTGGGAATTCAGGTCCTTTTTCGTTGTTGTTTCCTTTCGTTTTTAACCTGGGGGTTCGGGGAGGAGGCCTGCTAGGGAGCATGTCACGAGCGTTCCTCCACCCGCGGTGGCTCCCGGCACACCCGCCGTGATGTGGCAGCCACGCGAACGTAACTCACTTTCCTGGACTGTGTTTCGCATTCGGCATCATCTGGAAAGTGGGCTGAAGGGAATCAGGCTCTGAGCAGAGGACCGGAGCAGAAGCACTGCGTCGTCCACGCCCATCTCCCTCCCTCCCTTGACGGCTCCCCAGAGCTGAGGCTGCAGAAGGCACCAGGGCCAGCTTTGACCGAGGGCCGGGGACTCGACGGGCCTGTGGCCTTGCACATGCTGAAATAACTGGAACCCAGTCTCTGTCCTGCACTGGCCCACCCATCTGGCCCCAAGAGCTGCACTCAGCCCTACCATGAAGACCAAGCTGTCCAGGTTGGAGGGATCGCTAGACACACAGCTTGGAGGGGTGTGTGCACCAGCAGGTGGCCTCTGCGGCAAGGACGTCGCCCTGGGGACATCAGCAGTCAGCCTGCTCAGAGCAGGGGTGCTGGAGCGCGCGGGCAGACACAGCTCTTCGGAGCAGGCTGCACCTTCTCTCTGGGATCAGCGTCTGACTGGCCGGCTTGGCGTTTGCTGACCCAATGCCCATAGAGGTTGACCCCCACAGGGAGATCACACAGGACTTGGACACGGCCCTGGAAACAGGGGCTGGACAAGGGCTTTGGGGCCCAGGTGTGGGTTTCCTGTGGGAGGAGGGCTTGTTTGCAGAAGGGAGGCTGGCTGGGGGAGAAGCCAGCTCCCGCCACGTCGCCGTGCCTGTGGGTGTATGTCGCCTCATGCCCACGCATGTGCGTGACCCTCTGCCGCACGCAGCGCACCTGCATGCCTTGCACCATTCCATGCATCTGTAATGCTGTTTCCACGTCTGTGTCAGGCTGGGAGCAGAATGCGGCCCGTTGTCCGTCTTTCCCTGGCTCCTCTGTGTAAGGCAGTGTGGCCCAGGGCTTAGAACGTCGTTGGTACTGTTTAGAAGAGCACTTGTAGAGTTCATGGAGAAGTGAAGAGCCGGTCACTGCCCCAGGGGTTTCTTGAGCACCCCTGTGAGCACCTGGTTTCGGGGACTGCACTGACCAGACCCACCTCGGAAAGCTCGGGTGGGGCCCATTGGCATGCTTGCCCCGCCACTGAGGGTTTTGGTTGGCATCATTGTTTTTGAGTGTAGCACAAGCGATGAGCAAACTCCATAAGAGTGTTTTAAAAATTAACTTCCCAGGAAGTGAGTTAAAAACAATAAAAGCCCTTTCTTGAGTTAAAAAACAAAAGGCTTGTGTGTACATTTTCAGTATCTGGGGATGTGCTTTTTCTCAGGAGCTGAAGCAGCACTTTGTTGGATTTCATGGAAGCGTCTGAGGCACCCTAGGTCCCTGAGCAGGACAGTGGTGAGAGAAGAGGGAAAGGGAAGGGCTGGCTCAGGGGTTGACGGGGCTGCAGTCCAGGGAACAGCTGAGGCTCCTGGGTGGTCTGTGGCCACTCCTTGGGAAGAACTTCCTGTTTCACAGAGGCTCAGGAGGCCAAGGTCTGGGCCAGGCAGGAGCCACAGCTGCTTCCCTTGGGGCAGAGGTCACTACGATGTTACAGGAGTTCCTGTGACACCAGTCCTCTGTCCTCCCATCCCCACTTAGCCTCGGACACTGGTACAGACTTGTAGGACGCTGCACCTCTGTTCCCATGGTATGGCTCTCCAGGGCAGTGACGAAAAGAGGCATTGTTGAGGTCAGGCAGCCCGGAGCTTGAGTCCAAGCTTTGCTACTTAAAAATTGTGTGACCAGCCAGGCACAGTGGCTTACACCTTAATCCTAGCACCTCAGGAGGCCGAGGTGGGCAGATCACCTGAGGTCAGAAGTTTGACACCAGCCTGGCCAACATGGTGAAAACCCGTCTCTAATAAAAATACAAAAATTAGCCAGGCGTGGTGGCGCATGCCTGTAATCCCAGCAATTTGGGAGGCTGAGGCAGGAGAATTGTTTAAGCCTGGGAGGCGGAGGTTACAGTGAGCCGAGACTTTTCCATTGCACTTCAGCCTGGGCAGCAGCGTGAGACCCTCTCAAAAAAAAAAAAAGAAAAAAATTGTATGACCTTTGGCAAGTCATTGGAGGAGCCTCAGTTCCCTTATTGGTATAATGGGAATGCTCCTGTGGGTTTTGTTTTGTTTGGAGACTCGCTCTGTCACTCAGGCTGGAGTGCAATGGTGAGATCTCGGCTCACTGCAACCTCCACCTCCTGGGTTCACATGATTCTCCTGCCTCCGCTTCCTGAATAGCTGGGACTGCAGGCACCCGCCACCACACCTGGCTAATTTTTTTGTATTTTTAATTGAGATGGAGTTTCACCGTGTTGGCCAAGCTGCTCAGGTGATCCGCCCACCTCTGCCTCCTATAGTGCTGGGATTACAGGCCTGAGCCACCGCGCCTGCCTCCCATGGGGTTTGAATACAAAAAACACAAACTTTCTTCTGCTCTCACCCCACAACAGTGAACACAGAAGACGTCTGTGACCGACTGTGTGACTTCCTCCCCTCCCCCATACACCAAGCGACAAGTTTTGCTGAGTGTCTTCTGACTCAATTATGACACTGTGGACTTGGAAACAGTATCAGATCCCGCAGGTTGAGGACACAGCCCCACAAGACAGTCCCTCCGTCAGACACCAGTCACAAGTCCGAGCCTCTGGAGTTTCTGCCCCACCAGCTTCAAGCTGCAGTCCCCACAGCCCTCTCTTTGGGTTTGATTAATTTTCTGGAATAGCTCACAGAAGTCACAGAAACACGTTTACCGGTTAATTATAAAGGATTTGGCAAAGGATATGGGTGAAGAGATGCCCAGGGCAAAGGATGGGGGAGGGCTGGAGAGCTTCCGTGCCCCCCACCCCAGGATACCACCCTCCAGGAACCTCCACGTGTTTGCTCTCCGGAAGCTCCCAAACCCTGTCCTGGGTTTTTGCGGAGGTTTCAATGCCTAGGCTTGATTGATTAAATCATTAGCCATTGGTGATCAACTTAACCTTCAGCCTCTCCTCCCCAGAGGTAGGGGGCGGGGCTGAAAGTCCCAACCCTCTAATCCTGCCTGGGTCTTTCTGGTGATCAGACTCCATCCTGAAGCTACCTATGGGCTGCCGGCCACCAGTCAATTCATTACCAAAGGAAAAAAAAAAAGTTATCCCTTTGGAGAACCTAAGGATTTTAGGAGTTGTATGCCAGGAAATGGGGTCGAAAACCAAATACGTTTCACAGCATCACAGGCCCTCATGATGGTAAATGAAATGCTTGTACCAAGTGCCTGGTGCAGTGCCCTGCACGTGGTAACGACTCAGCAAATGATGCCCTTAAAAGGAAACACCTCTCTGCCTCCGGGCTGCCCGTACCCAGCCCTGGGGGTCACGGGCTCAGCATGTCCTACGTGCCTAGTATGAGCCCAGCTGCGGAGCTTCCCTCCGGGTGAAGCATGAGGTCCCGCAGAGCTACTGAAGATCAGCAGGGAGACACGCTGCAGGCTGCCCAGCGTGGTGATCAGCCTATTTTTCCATCTGAGAAATAGACCAGAGCTGCTACGCCTGTCTGCTTCCTGGTGGTCCTGCAAAGCTCCTGCGAAGGGCTATGCCATGTCCTCTCCAGGAGGGCTGCTGGCAGCCAGGCAGGAGCTCCCCAGACACCAAGAGCAATAAGCCCATCTTGTTCCCATTTCCTCTCCACCACGGGAGCCCCTCACGCACAGCCCTCGCCGTCTCTCAGCTCCTCACTGGTCTCCTATCCTAGCCGTGGTCCCTGGTGCTCTAGCCTATGCCCTCCCTGGCTGCCTGAGTGATGTTTCTTTTCTTTTCTTTTTTTTTTGAGATGGAATTTCGCTCCATCTCCCAGGCTGGAGTGCAATGGCACGATCTCCACTCACTGCAACCTCTGCCTCCTGGGTTCAAGCGATTCTCTTGCCTCAGTCTCCTGAGTAGCTGGGACTATAGGCTCCTGCCACCATGTCCAGCTAATTTTGTGTTTTTTAGTAGAGACACGGTTTCACCATATTGGCCAGGCTGGTCTTGAACTCCTGACCTTAGGTGATTCACCTGCCTCGGCCTCCCAAAGTGCTGGGATTACAGGTGTGAGCCACCGCTCCCGGCCTTCTTTTATTTTTCTTTTTGAGACAGAGTTTCACTCTTGTTGCCCAGGCTGTAGTGCAGTGGTGTGATCTCGGCTCACCGCAACCTCACATACATGGCTCTGCTCTCTGGGACCACAGACACATCTCCAGCTAGGATGACCCAGGAGACAAAGCCTGGGTCCTCTCACTCTCCAACCTCAGCTGCCAGTCCCTGCCAATCTGTCATTACCCAATCCCTGCTTTGGGTGGTCAGCCCACTGCCCTCCCCACTGCCTAGGCCCCCACCATCTGCAAGTCACCTCTTCCAGGAAGCCTTCCCTGGTCCACAATCCCAGAAGCATCCTTTGTGTGTCATCTGGCATTTGGTCCATCTCTTAGGAGATATGCAACCAGGGACATGGAACCACAGCCTCGGCCGCTGCTGAGTCACTTTCACGGCTTATACCTGCCCACCCGCCATTCCCGGTGTTGAAGACCGTTCCAAGAGCATCTCTCAGCCCAATCACAAGAATGGGGCCCCTTTGGGAATTCTGTAATTTCCCCCAGACCCCAGTAGGCCCTTTCTCTGGCCTGTTTACCTCTGGCATTTTCTGGTCCTCTGTGTCCTGCTCAACCTACAAACTTCCTCAGGCTCTTTTAGGTATAAACCAAAAAAAAAAAAATTTTTTTTTTTGAGACGAAGTCTCACTCTGTCGCCAGCCTGGAGGGCAGTGGCATGATCTTGGCTCACCGAAACCTCTGTTTCCCGGGTTCAAGCGATTCTACTGCCTCAGCCTCCTGAGTAGCTGGCATTACAAGCACCTGCCTCCACGCCAGGCTAATTTTTGTATTTTTAGTAGAGATGGGGTTTCGCCATGTTGGCCAGGCTGATCTCGAACTCCTGACCTCAAGTTGTCCACCCACCTTGGCCTCCCAAAGTGCTGGGATTACAGGCATGAACCACAGCGCCTGGCCGATATAAACCAAATTTCTATCCCCCTTCTTTCTGAAGGCCACCGTCCCACAGACCAGGGTAGTGTCCCTCTCAGATGCCCTCTGCATGGATGGGCTCCTCAGTCCCTGCTACCGCCTGCCTTATTCTTTCTCATCCCCAGCAGGACTGGTCAGGGTTTGTCCTAGCTGTGGTCCCTGAGGTTGGCGAATGGTCTCTGCACTGTGATTCCCAGTACTTTGGTTTCCCTGGCACACGCACATGCACGCACATGTGCACACGCACACACACACCTACCCACCCACGTGGCACACAGGTCTACACTGAGGAATGGAACCAGCTCGATGCAGAATTGAAGCACAGGAGGGCACTGGCTAAACTTCTCACCCGGTCCCCACCAGCCTCCAGGAGAGATCATGCCTAAGGCACTGGAACTTTCACAAGGACGAGAGGCTCCGTGCCCTCAGGTGCTCCCGCTCCTTTAAGGCAATCTTTGCCAATAGCAGTTTACCTCCTTGGGAAACCCACTCCAAAGCTGAGAAAGGGCTCCCCGCTGCAGTCTGCCTGCCCCCTCCACTCTACCCCTCAACCCCCCATTCCCCATTCAGTCTGAAGGGGTAGTTCTAAAATCTCCTAGGAAGCTTTTGAAAAAAATCCTCATGCCTAGGTCCCACCTTCAGAGATTCTGGTTCAAATGGTCAAGGGTGTCATCTGGGTGTCAGGATTTTTTTCCGCCAGGCGCAGTGGCCCATGCTTGTAATCCTAGCACTTGGGGAGGCTGAGGTGGGTGGATCACTTGAGGTCAGGAGTTCAAAACCAGCCTGGCCAACATGGTGAATTCCTGTCTCTACTAAAGATTAGCCGGGCATGGTGGTGGGTGCCTGTAATCCCAGCTACTTGGGAGGCTGAGGCAGGAGAAATACTTGAACACAGAGGTGGAGGTTGCAGTGAGCTGAGATTGCACCACTGCACTCCACTCTGGGCGACAGAGCAAGTCTCCATCTAAAAAAAAAAATCTTAAAAAATTATTTTATCAGTTTTAAGTTTTTAGAAAAATTGAGCAGAAGGTACAGACAGGCTGGGTGCAGTGGCTCATGCCAAGGCAGGCAGATCACTTGAGGTCAGGAGTTTGTGCCCAGCCTGGCCAATAGAGTGAAACCCTGTTCTCTACCCAAAATACAAAAATTAGCCAGGCATGGTGGCATGCCCTGTAATCCCAGCTACTCAGGAGGCTGAGGCAGGAGGATTGCTTGAACCCAGGAAGCAGAGGTGGCAATGAGCCAAGATCACACCATTGCATGCCAGCCTGGGTGACAGTGAGACCCTGCCACAAAACAGAAAGAAAGAAAAGAGAAGGGAAGGGAAGAAAGAGAGAAAAAAGAGAAGGAGAAAGCAGGAAAGCAGGCAGTCCCCATGTATCTCCTCTACCTCTACCTCCTGCCCCCGCATTTCCCTTATTAGTAACATCTTGCATTGAGGTGCATTTGCTACAATTTATGAGCCAATGCTGATACATTGTTATTAACTAAAGTCCACAGGTTAATTGCTACAATTTATGAGCCAATATTGATACACTGTTACTAACTGAAGTCCACAGATTACATTAGGACTCACTGAGTTGTACTATTCTATGGGTTTTAACAAACGTATAATACCATGTATTCAGCATTACAGCATCACACAGAATAGTTTCACTGCCCTGGAGATCCTGCCCTTTTCATCTCTCCTGCTCCCTCTTCCCTTTGATAACCACTGATCTTTTTACTATCTCCATAGATCTGCCTTTTCTGGAGTGTCATACTTTGGAATCATACAGGATGTAACCTTTTCAGCTCCCCAGGTGGATTTTTGTTGTTGTTGTTTTGAGATGGAGTCTTGCTCTGTCACCAGGCTGGAGTGCAGTGACGTCTTCTTGGCTCACTGCAACCTCCACCTCCCGGGTTCAAGCAAGTCTCCTGCTCAGCCTCCCAAGTAGCTGGGATTACAGGCACCTGCCACCACATTCAGCTAATTATTTTGTATTTTTAGTGGAGACAAGGTTTCACCATGTTGGCTAGGCTGATCTCGAACTCCTAACCTTGTGATCCGCCCCCCTTGGCCTCCCAAAGCGCTGGGATTACAGGCATAAGCCACCGACAGCAGGGGTTGACATGAATAGCCCTGGTCTAGAATTTGGTAAAGCAGGGTCGTCGGTCTGGGGCTCTATGTTCCTAAGCCCAGAATGAGCAAAAGTCTCATTTCCTTTTGCTGTGTCTGTCTGTCATCCATCCATCCATCCATCCATCCTTCAATATTTGTCCAGGGCCTTCTGTAACCAGGCTCTGAGTTAGACACTCAGCCAAACCATCACAGTTCCTGCTCTCACGGCTCTGGATTCCACCGCAGGAGGCAGACATGAATCGAGTTGCCATGCACATGCTTGGATGATTCTGCATCGATGAGCGCTTTATAGGAAAGGCTTGCGGCCAGTGGCTGAGAGTAGTTAGGAAGGCTTTCCAGAGAAAGGAAGGTTCCAGCTGTGATCTGAACTTGAGGCAGAACTAACTAGGCCAAGGGAAGGAGGAGGAAGAAAGCCCCAGGCAGGGAGCCCAGTTGTACAAGGGCCCTGTGGGAGGAGGGAGCACGATGCTTTCCAGGAACTGAAGTGGGGATGCTGGGAGAGAGGCGCGTCCTGAGGGGTGAGGTGGAGGCGGACAGGGCTGCAGCGTGTGTGCTGGAAAGACAGACTGCTCAGGGCCGTGTCGTCCCAGAACTTTGGGAGGCCAAGGCAGGCAGATCACTTGAGCCCAGGAATTCAAGACCAGCCTGGGCAACAAACAGACCCCATCTCTACAAAAAATAAAAGTTAGCTGGGTATGATGCTGCACGCCTGTGGTCCCAGCCACATAGGAGGCTGAGGCAGGAGGATTGTTTGAGCCCAGGAGGTTGAGGCTGCAGGGAGCCAAGATGGCATCACTGCACTCCAGCCTGGGCAACAGAGCAAGAACCTGTCCAAAAAGTAATAATAAATAAAAATCACAAGGTTTCTCTGGCTACAGTGTAGGATGGAAGCAGAAGAACCAGAAAAAGAGTCCAGTGCGGAGGCCATGGCAGTGTCCACTCCGCAGATGCTACGATGTGGCTGGATGGAAAAAGGCAGATGGGCATGAGGGACATGTGGGAGGCCAGAGTGGCAAGGCCACGCATGGCCTGGCTGTGGGGGTGGGAGAGGAAGGGGTCAGAGCAGCCCCAAGCTTCCAGGCATCCCCCCTGGATTGACTGCAGTGCTGATCGCGGAGGGAGGGAGCGCAGGAACAGACTGGCAGGGTGAGTCGGAAGCGCCTGGCTTCTGGGAGGCAGCTGGATGTGCCGATCTGGAGCTGGAGGGAGAGGCGAGAGCTGGAAATGGAGACGCAGGGCCCTCAGCGTGTGCACGGCCGTGGAGTTGAAAGCCACGCATGTGATGAGCTAGTCGAGGGAGTGAGAAGGAAGAAGCCCAGGACTAAGCCCTGGCAGAATGCCACTGTCAAGGAAGTTGGAAGAGCCCCCAGGGGCCCTAGGACAGGGGCGGTGGAGAGAAAAGAATGCCAAGAGTAGTGTGATCACAGCGGAGTGTGTGGTTTCAGAACTGAGCGTCTGAACGCACAGTGTCCATGAGGCCAAGTGCTCAAGGGAGTTGAGGGGAGGATGGAGAACGTGAGAGAGAGGGCCAAGCATGGTGGCTCACGCCAGTCACCCCAGCACTTTGGAAGGCTGAGGAGGGTGGATCACCTGAGGTCAAGAGTTTGAGACCAGCCTGACCAACATAGTGAAACCCTGTCTCTACTAAAAATACAAAAATTAGTCCAGGTGTGGTGCCTCACTCCTGGAATCTCAGCACTTTGGGAGGCCGAGGCGGGCAGATCACGAGGTAAGGGGTTCGCGACCAGCCTGGCCAACATGGTGAAACCCTGTCTCTACTAAAAATACAAAAATTAGCCAGGGATGGCGGTGCGTGCCTGTGATCCCAGCTACTCGGGAGGCTGAGGCAACAGAACTGCTTGAATTTGGTGGGTGGAGGTTGCAGTGAGCTGAGGTTGCACCACTGCACTCTGCCTGGCAAGACTCTGTCTCCCGGGATGGGGGTTGCGGGGAAGAAAGTGGATGGAGATCAGAGAAAGTCAGGGAAGACGATCCTTGTAACACTTTAGCTGTGCCGCAGATGAGGTGTATAGACATTGTGCCCCCACCAGGGTCAGCTGCCTTGTGGCCTTTTCTTCAACCACGGAAACGTTTCCTTAATGACTGACTTGCGCGTGTTGCGAGGTCATGTGCAGCCTTCTCTCCTGGCCTCCTGGTGTCCATAGCTGAGGAGGGATTGCTTCCTCCTCTCTCATCCCCTCACCCACAGGCCTAGTAATGGTGGGGCCTGTGTCTGTCACCCCAAGTACACATTTTGTTTGAAATTAAACACACACGGCCAGGTGTGGTGCCTCATGCCTGTAATCCCAGCACTTTGAGAGGCCGAGGTGGGTGGATCACAAGGTCAGGGGTGTGGGGTTGCAGCATCCGCTTAAAACTGCACCTAAGAACATTCCTACTTCGATCAGCAGGGCGTCACCTCAGGCCAGTGCACCAGGTTCCCAGCCCTCAGGTAGCATCTGATTTCACCTGAGGCACTCACATGACATTTTCATGGCTTTTCCCTTTGTCACCTCAGGAGAGGAAGGATTCCATGATTTTTATTCCCCTCCTTGCTGGGTAAGAGGAAGGGAATAAGCAGAGGGAGAGGGCTGGGTGTGGTGGTTCACAGCTGTAATCCCAGCACTTTGGGAAGCCAAGTGGGGAAGAGCCCAGGAGTTTGAGACCAGCCTGGGCAAAAAAGTGAGAGCCTGTCTCTAAACAAATTAAAAATAAAATAAAGAAGATCTTTCTTTTTTTCTTTCCTTTCTTTCTCTTTCTTTCTTTCTTCCTTTCTCTTTCCTCTTTTTCATTTCTTTTTCTTTCTTTCTTTCTCTTTTTCTTCTCTCTCTCTCTCTCAGTCTCACTCTGTCACCCAGGCTGGAGTGCAACGGTGTGATCTCAGCTCACTGCAGCCTCCGCCTCCCAGGTTCAAGTGATTCTGCTGCCTCAGCCTCCCTAGTAGCTGGGATTGCAGGTGCCTGCCACTGTGCCCAGCTGATTTTTGTGTTTTTAGAGAAATGGGGTTTCACTATGTTGGCCAGGCTGGTCTCGAACTCCTAACCTTGTGATCCACCTGCCTCGGCCTCCCAAAGTGCTGGGCTTATAGGCATGAGCCACTGTGCCCGGTCTGTTTGACTTCTTATATTGATTAGGGCATTTTACAACTGAGAGTAGAGATGTATAGAAAACTCATAACACGTAAATAATTCTTGTCCTGCAGTAATGCAAACGTTTTATGTCTGGTGGTAAAGGGAATCCTGAGGTTATAGTTTCTTGCTTTATATGGCATTAACTTGCCTTGTCAAATTCATCTCAGCATTCCTTTGACTGACCAACTACATTCAGATTCTCCTTTGAACTGTTCTTAATATTTCTACCGGTGTCCTCCTTTACTGATGAGTTGATGTCAGCTTTGCGTGTTCATTTCACATCTGTTTGAGAGTCATGTTTTTCACTTTTTGAAAATCGGCCTTTAGAGCCTTCCTAAATTCTCTGTGGTTCCAACTCAGTGGCTGCACTGTGGACAGGAGAGGGGGTGGGAGATGGCGGATGAGGTGACCAAAATGGGAAGGGCACAGAGGGCTTTCCTGCAAAAGCCTAGGAGCCTCGATGTTTGCCTGATGTCGTGGCTTGTCCTGGACTCCTGATGCACCTGCCGGCTACAGTGCCAGGGTGCTGGGCCTCTTCTGAATGGCACAGAACTTCAACACTGAATCATCACTGAATTGAGGCCTCAAGCAACAAGGCTCCTCCCCAGCAGGGAGAGGCCAGCCTTCTCTCCTGGCCTCCTGGTGTCCATAGCTGAGGAGGGATTGCTTCCTCCTCTCTCATCCCCTCACCCCACAGGCCTAGTAATGATGGGGCCTGTGACTGTCACCTATAGCTGACCACCCCAAGTACACATTTTGTTTGAAATTAAACACACACTGCCGGGACGGTGGCTCATACCTGTAATCCGAGCACTTTGGGAGGCCGAGGCAGGTGGATCACAAGGTCAAGAGTTCGAGACCAGCCTGACCAACATGGTGAAACCCGAAACCCCGTCTCTACTAAAAACACAAAAATTAGCTGGGTGTGGTAGTGGGCACCTGTAATTCCAGCTATTCAGGAGGCTGAGGCAGGAGAATCACTTGAACCCAGGCGGTGAAGGTTGCAGTGAGCCGAGATTGTGCTTTTGCACTCCAGTGTGGGTGAAATCGGGATAATCTATCGCAAAAAAAAAAAAAAAAAAAAAAAGGAAATTTAAACACACGTACACTCACGTGCACACATGCATGTGCACACACGTTCTACGTATGCATTCAACCTAATTTTTAAAACTACTTTGTGTCCCATTCATCGAATAAAACTGGTCCTCTAAAGAGCTCCATCTTGTGTTTATCCTGTGGTTTAGCCCAAATTTAAGAAAAACTATGATGTACTGCACCCGTTCTGCTAGGTCCTGTATCTACATATAAATCATCACATTTAATCCTCACAGCCTCCTTCCAAGGTGGGTAATGGTCCATTTGACTGATGAGGGAGCTGAGACTCCGTAGGGCTAAACAGCTTCCCAAGGTCACACATGGTGCATGGGGCAGGGCCAGCAGCTGGAAACCCAGGTCAAGCTCTTCCTTGGTTTATCATGATTTGCTCCTCCGTGGTCAGAGCTGGTAGGGCCTCAGAGACTGTGGGGTCTCACCTATACCCTCCTCAGATGGGAAAACAGACCCCAAAGCCTGTCCCAGAAAGGAAGATGCAAAATCAGGACTCAGGCTGGGCACGGTGGCTCATGCCTGTAATCCCAGCACTTGGGGAGGCTGAGGTGGTGGATCACTTGAGGTCAGGAGTTAGAGATCAGCCTGGCCAACATGGTGAAACCCTGTCTCTACAAAAAAGAAGGAAGGAAGGGAGAGAAAGAGAGAAAGAAAGAGAAAGAAGAAAAGAAAGAAGGAAGGAAAGAAGGAAGGAGAAAGGGAGGGAGGAAGAAAGGAAAAAGAAAGAGGGAGAGGAAGAAAGAGAAAGAGAGAAAGAAAGAAAAGAAAGAAAGAAAAAGAAAGAAACAAAGAAGAAAGAAAGAAAATCAGGACTCAGAACAACCGCTGACACCCTCTGAACGTGACACCCTCTGGACGTCTAGACGACCCCCCTCTCCCCCACTAGCCTCTCGTTAGAAATATCCGCTCACAGGTCTACAGTGGATGGCACGCTCAGGAGTTGGGAAATTGGCGTCCGTTCTGGCCTTTGGGCAGGCCCCTCCCTCTTGGAGTCTGTCTTTGTGTATGTAACATGGGCCAATTTGGGGGAGACTTTGAAGAGACAAAGACTGTTGAGGCAAGTAACTTTATAAACGCACAGAGTGCCCAGAGGTGACATAGCAAGGCTCATTGGAATCTCCGGAGCCAGATTCAGATCCAGCTCTTATCCCTTTGATAGCCTGTCACCTTGGGTCAATTTCTTTCTTTCTTTCTTTCTTTCTTTCTTTCTTTCTTTCTTTCTTTCTTTCTTTCTTTCTTTTTTTTTTTTTTTTGAGACAGAGTCTTGCTCTGTCGCCAGGCGCCAGGCTGGAATGCAGTGGCGCAATCTCGGCTCACTGCAATCTCTGCCTCCTGGGTTCAAGCAATTCTCCTGCCTCAGCCTCCCAAGTATCTGGGATGACAGGTGCGCGCCTCCACGCCCAGCTAATTTTTGTATTTTTTTTCAGTAGAGACGGGGTTTCACCATTTTGGCCAGGATGGTCTCGATCTCTTGACCTCGTGATCCGCCCGCCTCGGTCTCCCAAAGTGCTGGGATTACAGGCGTGAGCCATCGCGCCCGGCTTCCTTGGGTCAATTTCTATGCCTCAGTTTCCTCATATATGAAATGGGGGTCATAATAGGATATACTTCACAGTTGTTCGAGGGCTTGGAAGTGTCTGGCACACAGTGATCGCCCAGTAAAGTTAGCGTTAGGGTTAGCCTCAAGGCGTTGCAACCCCAGACTACCCGGGGCTCCCCCAGGCTCCGTCCGCTCCCGCAGGCCCCGCCCCCTCCCCCGCTCAGTCCCGCCCTCCCCTTCCCAGGCCCCGCCCGCGCAGCGCGCCCGGGTTCCTCCCGCCAACAGGAGGCGGCAGCGCTGAGGGCGGCCTTCTGGCGGAAGCCGGCGACGCTCTAGGTGGCTGCGGCGGCTCCTCTGTGGCCAGTGGCAGTGGCGCTCTAGCCGGCGGCCGTAAGGGGCGGGCTCTCGGTGCTGCGGCCGGCAGGCAGCGATGGCGGCCGTGCGGGGCCTGCGGGTGTCGGTGAAGGCCGAGGCCCCGGCGGGGCCGGCCCTGGGGCTCCCATCCCCTGAGGCGGAGTCCGGTGTCGACCGTGGCGAGCCGGAGCCCATGGAGGTGGAGGAGGGCGAGCTGGAGATCGTGCCGGTGCGGCGTTCGCTGAAGGAACTGATCCCGGTACGGGCGGGGGTCGGGGGGCTTGGAGGAGGTCGCAGGGCGAGTGCCCGGCACCGGAAGGGGCGGCGGCCGGAGCCCCAGCCGGGGAAGTCGGGGGAGCGGGAGAGAGGGGAGCCGCGCCCTGGGGCCGGGGGCGCCGGTCTGGAGTAGGGACGCGGAGCAGGAGAAAGGACGCCGGGGCGCCGGAAATGGGTGTTGAGGGGGTTGGAGGGGGTGGCGGGGAGCTGGGAGGGAGTTGAGGACCCCCCCTCCGCTGCCCCTTCCGAGCCGCGCTCTGCAAGGGGGTGAGTGAGGAGGGGCTGGAGGGATGAGATAAAGGGAGAGCCCTGGGCGGGAACAGAACCAGGACAGCCCCGAAGGAGCTGCTGGGTGGCGCCAGCGCCCAGGTCTCCTGAGGGTCTTGCCCCGTAGGAAGTGGGGTCTGTGAAACCCGCCCTCGCTCTTTCTCTTGGGAATGCTGAACTTGTCAGCAGCAGAACTCACTGCTTCTGTCGTGATGAGGGTCGTCCTGACCCCCGCAGCTCCACTGGCACCTACACCGTGGCCCCAGCATCTGTCTCTTAATGAAAACAAAGTAGAGACGACCAATAGACGTCCTTGGTCCCTCCTTCCCCACGCTGGGGGTGGTGAGAGGTGTTTTGCTTGTGGTTTGGTGGCTGTATATCCAGTTCTTAGAGCTGGTCTCAGGCCTGGATGACTCCTCTTAATTTCTCACCTAACATGTCAACATATTTAGACTGAAGTTATGGAGGAAGGTTAAGGTATGATCGCTAGAGTGGGCAGACGTGAACGGTTATGATGAACAGCAGTTACGTAGTAGATTTACCATTCACTACATTCACTTCATTCACTGCCTTTCGCTTCATTGTGTCACTTAAATATACTGGCTGTGCACGCCTTCATACCAGCTATTCAGGAGTCTAGTTCCAGACCAGCCTCAGCAACATAGCAAGACCCCTTCGGGGTCCCTCCTTTCGCTTCTCCCCATCTCAAAAACAAAGCAAAACCAAAATAAATATCACTGCCGTTGTGAAGTAGGTGTTACCATTCCTTCAGTCGTTCAGTTCAGCGTGTATTTATTTATTTGAGACGAAGTTTCGCTCTTGTTGCCCAGGCTGGGGCGCAGTGGTGCCATCTCAGCTCACCGCAACCTCTGCCTCCCAGGTTCAAGTGATTCTCCTGCCTCAGCCTCCCGAGTAGCTGGGACTACAGGCATCTGCCACCGCACCTGGCTAATTTTGTATTTTTAGGAGAGACAGCGTTTCTCCATGTTGGTCAGGCTGGTCTCTAACTCCTGACCTCGTGATCCACCCCCCTCGGCCTCCCAAAGTGCTGGGATTACAAGCGTGAACCACCACGTCCCAGCCTCAACGTGTATTTGTTGCGTCCCCCACTATGTACCAGGTACAGTCCTAGGTGCCTTGATCAAGATCAAGATCAAACTCCCTCCTGGAGTTTATGTTCCAGGTGGGGACACAGTAAATAAATAATTTTGTCAGTGTTAAGTGGTGTGAAGAAAGTAAACCATGTTAATGGGATAGAGAGTGTGTGGGGGGGAGGTGGGGGGAGGGGAAGTCTGTGCAGAGGGGGAAGTAGAATGTGATAAATAGGATGGTCAGAAGTCCTCTGAGATAGTGACATTTTAGCTAAACTCTAAATGACAGAAGGGAGCCAGCCTTGGGCAGATTGAAAGGGAGTTCTCCAGCATGGGCAGTAACAAGCACGGAGGCTCTGAGGTGGGTCCAGGGTTGTTGGAAAGTTCGTAGCACAAATGGAAGAGCAGTAAAAGAGCTCAGGAAGGCAGGTAGATACCACGGAGGAAACTGAGACCCAGAGAGGTCAAGGAGACCACAGTGTACTGTGATTAGTGACCGTCAGAGCTGCGGCTGCAGTCCTCACCTGGTGTTCACGTCCCATCCTCTTTGCATTGCACTGCGCGGGATTTGCCTCGGGAGTTCTAGGTGAGGCTGGACCTTCCGCATTGAGGTGTAGGGTTATGCTCCACCTGGTGGCCGGGCATGGGGATTTGTTCAGACGAGGCTGGGAGCTGAGTGTGCCTCATCTTTTGACATTTTCCAAAAAGCCTTTAGATTTTTCTTTACATGGATACTTTCAGTTGATGGAATTACTTCAGGTTTTGGATAGGCTCTGATCTTATTGGAAGATCTGATTGATAGCATAGAATCAGTGGTGTGGGGCTTCTTAATAAAAGGTTGTCAGGGATAGGGAACGGTTTTAAAAAGAATGACTATTCAAAAAGAACCAGATTGGCCAGGTGCGATGGCTCACGCCTGGAATCTCAGCACTTTGGGAGGCTGAGACAGGCGGATCACCTGAGGTCAGGAGTTTGAGAACAGCCGGCCAACATGGTGAAACCTCAGCTCTACTAAAAATAAAAAAATTAGCCAGCTGCAGTGGCACATACCTGTAATCCCAGCTACTTGGGAGGCTGAGGCAGTAGAATCACTTGAACCCAGGAGGTGGAGGCTGCAGTGAGCCAAGTTCACGCCACTACACTCCAGCCTGGGCGATAGAGCGAGACTCCATCTCAAAAAACAAACAAATAGAAAAACAAAAAGAACCAGACTGGGTGTGATGGCTCATGTGTATAATCCTAACACTTTGGGAGACTGAGGCAAAAGGACTGCTTTAGCCCAGGAGTTGGAGACCCTACCTCTACAAAAATAAAAAAATTAGCTGGGCAAGGTGGCACGTGCCTGAAGGCCCAGCTACTCGGGGAGCTGAGGTGGAAGGATTGCTTGAGCCTGGGAAGTCCAGGCTACAGGGGAGTTGAGGCTGCAGTAAGCTGTGATGATTCTGCTGCACTCCAGCCTGGGCAACAGAGTGAGACACTGTCACAGAAAACAAAAACAACCAGCGGTCAGGCTGACTTTTATCATGGGTTTTTCCTCATTTGCTGTCTGAATTTCTCGCCCTTCCCCTTCATGTTAGGACACAAGCAGAAGGTATGAAAACAAGGCTGGCAGCTTCATCACCGGGATTGATGTCACCTCCAAGGTAAGGCAGACTGTGATGTCTTTATTCAGTGTGATGAGCAAGTGAAGTTAATCACCCTGACCCCTAGGACTTAGCAGTAAATCCTTTCTTTTTTCTTTTGTTGCTGGATTTAAATCTCATGCCTGTAATCCTAGCACTTTGAGAGGCCAAGACAGGTGGATCATTGGGGCCCAGGAGTTCGAGACCAGCCTGGGCAACACAGTGAGACCTGTCTCTACAAAAGATACAAAAAATCAGCTGGGTGTGGTGGCACATGTCTGTAGTCCCAGCTACCCGGGAGGCTGAGGTGGGAGGATCGCTTGAGTCTGAGAGGTCGAGACTGCAGTGAGCTGAAATCATGCCACCGCCCCCCAGTGTGGGCAACAGTGAGACCCTGTCTCAAAAAAAACAAGATATTGTGTTATACAATTATGTCTTCATGCGTCCCGAAAGTGTGCAGCATTAGTGTGTTCTTACAGCCATGGAGAGGTAAAATCACTCTACCTAGATACCTGTGTGTAACCATTTCCAAGAAAATGGCCAGTATCAGGAATGCTTTTTTAAATGGTATGTCCATTCTTTAAAAAATGTGTACTGTTTCACTTGAAATGAAACAAAACAAGAAAAGTGCCTGGCACATAGTAGGCCCTTAATAGTCTTTATTCTTCATCAGTTGCAGACTTAAAAATAGGGCTTCTTGATTACCTGGCTGTCTGAAGTTTGAAGCCCAAGTCAAGGGAATTATTCTCAGTACCTAAGACTACTGGCTTTTATCTAATGATTGCTATTACTAGATTACCACCTTTACTGTAACACCTCATAGAGTCAAGCCTATTATTTTCCTTCTACGTAGTCAATGCATATAAGTTGCTTTAATCAGTGATGTTCAATTTTAGACAATTTTTCTGATTTTAATTTTGCAGTTTGAAACAGAATTTTGTATTACATTTCTGAATAATAGTATATATTGCTGTATTGAATAGGTAAAAGCAAAAATAGAAATTTTTCTTGCCTTTTTATAGTTTGTTTTGTTTTGTTTTGTTTTTGTTTGTTTTGAGACAGTCTCACTCTGTCACTGGAGTTCAGGGCTGGAGTTCAGGGGCAGTCTCCGCTCACTGTGACCTCCACTTCCTGGGTTCAGTTGATCCTTCTGCCGCAGCCTCCTGATTAGCTGGGACTACAGGCAGATGCCATCACGCCCAGCTAACCTTTTTATAGTTTATCTGTGTCTTAGTGTGTTTCCAATTACTTAAAGGCCAAAAAAAAAAAAAAAAAAAAAAAAACAGAATTCGTCATCTTTTAGACAAGAAAAGAGAATAAAGTGAAAATCTTCTTTTATTGTAATTGAATAAGTAGACTGTTCATAATCTTACACCATTTGCCATTATATGAAACAGGTATATGGGAAAAGGGCGGTAGTCTCAGAGTTAGTACTTTGTTTCTAAAGGAAGATAAATTGTTGTTTGTACTAGGAAGACTTCAGTGAAAAAAATGGGCATAACTATTGGGAAATAACAGACATGTTGCTACTTTACCAATCCCCACAAGGTTTCTGTAATCATACCTTCAGTTAGTGTGGCAGAATCAACATACAGTTAATGAAGAGGGCCGGGCTCAGTGGCCCATGCCTGTAATCCCAGCACTTTGGGAGGTCGAGGCGGGTGGATTACGAAGTCAAGAGATCAAGACCATCCTGGCCAACATGGTGAAACCCTGTCTCTACTAAAAATACAAAAATTAGCTGGGCATGGTGGCATATGCCTGTAGTCCCAGCTACTCTGGTGGCTGAGGCAGGAGAATAACTTGAACCCGAGAGGTGGAGGTTGCAGTGAGCCGAGATCGTGCCACTGCACTCCAGCCTGGTGACAGAGCAAGGCTCCCTCTCAAAAACAAAGCAAGCAAAAAATAGAAGCAATTAGTGAAGGGTTCCTAGGAGCCATCAGAAAGAAGCCCATAGGTGGACCTGGGTTTATTTTACCTCTTAGAAGAAACTTATAAAGCTAATTATTTTTTCCGTGAAGTGTCAATGGTTCTTATCACTTAAAGATGAAAACTGGTTTTTCCCTGGCCACACGGCGTGAATGGGTGCTTTTTTTTTTTTTTTTTTTTTTTTTTTTTTGTGCCTCAGTCTTATTTTTAAACAGACTAGCTTTAGGGAGTGGACTGCTCAGGCAGATATAATGTGGAAGAGCGTGATAGGTGTGATTACCATGTCCACAGACAATGAGAAATGGTGGTTGTAGGTGGGCCCCTAGAAATAGCACTGGAATCAGATCTGCTTGCTTACTAACTGAAGTATTCCAGCAAACCTTTTTTGCTTTTTTGTGCCTCCATTTCTGCACCTGGAAAATTGGGATGTTGAAATTGTTTCATTGTAATTTGTTGGCATAATTGATAATAACAAATGAAATGTCATATAACTTCATAAACAGTAAAGCACTCTTCATTCAGTCCGCAGATACTCACTGAGTTCCTAGCATATCCCAGGCACAGTGACAGGTGGTGTAGGGTTGGCCGTGGTTGTAAATTATAGCAGTACTAGCATATGCCCTCCCAGTCATTGAGTGTGAATGTCCAGGTCTCTGCAGAGCTTATTCAGGGTGCAACGTTGCTTATTTCTTTCTCTGTATTTTAGGTTTGCCACTGATGCATCGTGATGCATTTGCAATTTAACATGCCTTCGCCATATTTTACTACTTTAACTTTTTCTGTACTTTCTAGGAAGCAATTGAAAAGAAAGAACAGCGAGCCAAGCGCTTCCATTTTCGATCAGAAGTCAACCTTGCTCAAAGAAATGTAGCCTTGGACCGAGACATGATGAAGAAAGGTACAGAGTGTTTTGGGTGAAATTTTTCCACATTTCCCAGAGAATGACTTTTTCCTGCCATCATCTCATGCTTCTGGCCTTGCCTTGAGTGTCCATTCCTTATCCAAACACTCCTGCGAGAAGGGACCTGTAAGTCTCCGTTTCTGAGGTCATCTGTTGAAGGTTCATATGCTGTCAGCTGGCTCAGATGTTAGAGCTGGGAAATAAGAGATTGTCTTAACAAGTGCAAAGATGCAGCTTATTTTCCAGAAGAAAAAAAAAAAAAAAAGAGATTGTCTTTTCTGAGGAGGCCCAGAAAAAGTTACCGGTTGTGGTGGAGCTGAGATTCGAACCTGTGCTTCTAAGGACCCTTACTCATTTTCTGCTTTTATCATAGAGGTGTTAACTTTTCTTTGCCTTTAAATGTAGTGAAAGTGTATCACAGTGAGACCTTCTTTTAGGGGGTTGGAGCAATTTTGAGATTGGTGGGGAAAAGCCATGAACACTTTTATTGATAATCTGAATGTATTGGCCAGGCCTGGTGGCTCATGCTTATAATCCTAGCCCTTTGGGAGGCCAAGGCAGGCAGATTACTTGTAGTCAGGAGTTTGAGACCAACCTGACCAGCCTGGTGAAATCTCGTTTCTACTGAAAAATACAAAAATTAGCTGGATGTAGTGGCGCATGCCTGTAATCTCAGCTACTCGGGAGGCTGAGGTGCAAGAATCGCTTGAACCCAGGAGGTGGAGGTTGCAGTGAGCTGAGATTGCACCACAGCACTCCAGCCTGGACAAGAGTGAGACTCTGTCTCAAAAAAAAAAAAAAATCTGAATCTAGTGATAATCCTATTGTCAGAGAAAGCTAAACTACTCCTGCCTGCGTTTTAAGCCTGCCCTTCCCGTTGCACTTGTAATTTTATTTTACTTTTGTGTTTTGTTGGCGTATTTTGCTCCCTAGAACTCACCATGAATTATCATGTATAGTAATCTGCCAGTTTTCTAAAGCAATTTATAAATAAAAGGAAAATTACTACTTTTTAGTGAGTCTATGTTCTTATTTATTATTCTGCTCTAATATAAATCCACAAATGCAAAAGGCTTCCCCTCTGTGGTATTTGCACATCTGGGTGTTCATAAAGGGCTTCGTAGGCGGCTCTCTGAACACATGGTAAAGGCCTCTGCGGTATCGTGTGAGCTTCTCTGGCCTTGTTTGGTTGACGAAAGCAAAAGCTCTGTAAACATGTTGAGTGAAAGAAAGAATAGCTGCTGTTTGTTATGACCTTGCTTTTTAACAGACACAGTTAAGCACATTACATATTTCTTTTTTGTTGCTCACAACAACTCTATGAGAAGTATATTTTGATCCCTATTTTACAAAGGAGGAAGCAGGCTCAAAGAAGTTTAATAAATTGCCCAGGGTTATGTAGCTAGTAAAGGTGGAGTCAGGATTCAAACCTGGTTTATTGGACTCTCCAGCCTCGCTCTTAACTCCTTTGCTCTGTTGCTGTGTGGTATAGGATATGGGGCTAGCGACTGAAATGGTGTCCCTCCTCAGCGAGCCCTCATGGCACAGTGGTGTGGAGCAGAGCTGCACTCTAGAGCTGCCTCGCTCTTTATCCTGCATGACTCATTCAAGTCAGAGACAGGACCTTGCTTCCCTCGTGGGCCGGGGTTTCTGTTTGAGGAAGTCCTGTGAAGGCCAGGGACAGCATGTGGCTTGGCATCAGGTGCTTGCACAGTCAGAGTCCTCTCTCACAGCTCCACCTTGAGGGAATCATAGTTTTATCACACCTGTGTGTTTGGTTTTTTCTTTTCTTTTCCTCACTGGAATAGACACCTATTGTCACACCTGTTGGCTTCTGGTCTTGAGAGCGTTCCTTGAGGCGGCGTGCCTCTGATAGGGTTCGTGCCTCTCCCTCTGCGCATCTGCCCTTCCTTGTTGCATGCCTCGTCTCTGGTCCGGTGTCACTTCCTACGTGAAGCGTCTCTGCTCACCCACTTGAAGTGGTTTCTCACCTCCTCCTGGAATCCAGCCTCAGTTCCTTTGTGACTGTGGGTGAGTTCTTGGGCCTTGTTAGTCTCAGTGTCCTTGTCTGTTAAATGGAAATACGATATTTAGGATCACATTTGGGGTTAACTTTTAATTTAAAAAAAATTTTTTTTCCTTTTTATAAAATGCAACTCCAATCTCATGGTTCTAAAGATATTCCTAAAAAAGGCGGTGAGGTCTGCCTTGGGCTGTCAGCTGGGGAAGGTCGCTTATTTCATTCTATTCTTCACCCAGGAGTCAGAGTGGCCTAGGATAGTGTTCCTCCTGCCCATCTCAGATCAGTTTACGTTAGTTGGGGTTGGATAGGTCCCAGGGATAGCGGTTGGTTTTTTTTTCTGAGACGGAGTCTCGCTCTGTCGCCCAGGCTGGAGTGCAGTGGTACCGTCTTGGCGCACTGCAACCTCTGCTGCCCGGGTTCATGCGATTTTCCTGTCTCAGCCTCTTGAGTAGCTGGGATTACAGGCACGTTCCACCGTGCCTGGTTAATTTTGTAGTTTTAGTAGAGATGGGGTTTCACCATGTTGGCCAGGCTGGTCTTGAACTCCTGACCTTGTGATCCACCCACCTTGGCCTCCCAAAGTGCCAGGATTACAGGCGTGAGCCACCGCACCTGGATGATAGTTACTGTTTTTATATCTTCCCAGGTGATTTTAATGTGCAGCCAGGATTGAGAACCATTGGTTTTGTGGTTATGAGCATGAGCTCTGAAGCCCAGTTACCTGGATTCAGATCTTGTAACTTTTTAGCTCTGTGGCCTTGGCAAGATATTTAGCCTCTAAAAATCTCAGTTTCCTTATCTGGAAAGGCAGATGACAGGGCTGCTGGGAGACTAACAGAATGTCACAGTTGGTGGAGTGATGCTTGGCATGCAGCAGGTGCCCAGTTAATGTTAGTTGTCATCATCATCTGGTATTCTCCACCTTCCCAGCAGTGATTTCAGTGACCGAGCTTCTTGGGAGAGTGGGGAAATTTGAATAAGCATGTTGACGCCTGCATCCACGCCAGGTGTCAAGTTAGTTCAAGTTATTTGTTATTAATACCAACAATAGTAATAAAAGATCAGATTTGTCAAGTGCTTACTATGTGCCAGTCACTCTGCTGTGTAATTAACTTATCCTGCCAATGGCCCTTTGAGGAGAAGACGTTTATTATTTCCATTTCACTGATGAGAAAATTTAAGGTGCTGAGAGGTTGGGAAGCTTGCTCATAGTCCCACAGCTCTGTCAGTAGCACAGCTGAGATTGGAAGGCTGATCTGGCTGAAGCCTGTGTTCCTCCTGCTCTGCCAGCATTCAGTCTGGGATGTGCTACACTAGACTATTCTGCATCAAGAGTGACTTGCTACATTTGAATGACTCAGTGTCAAACAGCTTCAGTCTCTTTATCCCCAGGATCAAAGCTCTCGTGGTTGGAAGAGACCTTAGAGGTCATCTAGGTTACCTGCCCAGCTCTGCAGGCCTTTTGCAAACTTCCTCATGGTCTTTTGGCCTCTGCCTGAATGTTTCTTAAGTGATGGCATGAGAACTGTGAGGCAGACAACTTTATTTTGGGAGGCTTACTTGTGTTGAGCATTGCCTTCTAGTAATTGCTGTCTGTTAGTGACTGCATGACTCTTAAAACAACACTGAAGTCCTTTCATACATGGCCCTTTGGGTGGTGGAAGCACAGGCCCACTGCCTGTTTGCTCAGCTTTTCTTCATGTGACGTGACTTTCTGGTCTTCCTTCTCTAAATACTTTCCAGTTTCTGAATGTTCTTCATGAGGCGAGAGGCAGGCTCCAGTTGTGGTTAGATGCGCAGAGAGCGGCAGGGCTGTTCCCATGGGCTCTGTCCCAGCCACTTGATGATGTTACACTCATCCTCTGTGCAGCTGTGGCACCTAGCTCTTTCCCCAGGAAGTGTGCCCATCGGAACAGTCCTTCACAGCTTGTCCTTGAGGCTTTAAAAAAAATTACTTTTCAGTGTATTCCTATTAATTACATCTTGTTGATTTCAAACCTCTGTTTTCAGTCTGTAAATTTTCATCACAGCTCTACGTCTCAGCTCCCAGCTCTGCTCCGCGCTGTTCCTCCCCACTGTGGCATGCATGGCTTCTGTTTCTTCATCCAGTGAGTGGTGATTGGTGGACAGTTATTCTAGTATCATAAGTCCGATTCTATTATCATAAGGCTCACATTTCATTTTACTGTCATGAGGAACGGGATTACATGCCTTAATGAACTTGAAATAGAACACCATCTATATTCTTTGAATGTCTTGACCTGGTAATCCTAGCAAAAAAGAAATGAGGTTGAAATGAGGTTAGTGTGGCTTTCTTCTTCTTTTCTTTAATTCCATCCAAGGCTTGGAGCTTGTTTCTTACTGAACTGTTGTCATTCCCTGTGGGAAAAATTTGGTTATTTATTTGTTTGTTCTTTAGAGATGGGATCTCACTAGTTGCCCAGGGGGATCTTGAACTTCTGGGTTCAAGTGATCCTCCGCACTTAGCTTCCCAAAGTGCTGGGATTACAGGCGTGAGCCACGGCACCTGGCCTAAGACTTGGTTTTTTAAGGGATCCTAGATGCTGTCTAATAAGCCTTTTTTTTTTTTTTTTTTAAATTTCAGAGACTGACAGTAAGCTTTTCAATCTTCAGTTTGGGAATTTTTCGTTTCTTTTTTCTTTTTTCTTTTTCTTTTTTTTTATGAAAACTTCTACAGGATTAGTCCTTCTCACAGTTTTAAGGTACTTTTCTCCTTCCCTGCTACTTTTTAGAGATTATTACCGAATTCTGAAATCATAGCTGTGTGTTTGAGTTAGTACATTGGGATATAATTCTACACTAAAAGATTTAAATCTATTAAAACTAATTCTTATGCTCTTGTCACCTAACTTGAGTTTTCACTGTCCTTTAATGATACTTGTCAATAGAATAACAAAATAGGTCAGCAGTTCTGCCTTTTTGCCTTTTTATCCGTCATCTTCCCAAAGCAGGTTTTGCTCTAAACACTTACAAAAAGAAAGCTGTCAGCATTTTCTTTTCTTTTTTCTTTTTCTTTTTTTTTTTTTGAGATAGAGTTTTGCTCTTGTTGCCCAGGCTGGAGTGCAGTGGTGTAATCTCAGCTCACTGCAACCTCTTCCTCCCAGGTTCAAGCGGTTCTCCTGTCTCAGCCTCCCAAGTGGCTGTGATTACAGGCATGAGCCAGCACACCCGGCCGCTCTCAGCATGTTTGATGAGCTTGTTCACGCTGGACTATAATCTTTTCTTCATCGGCTCCTTTACAAACAGTTCGTGCTCACCAAAGCACATTTGGAAGAGAGAACAGGAAGCAGAGTTGCCCACAGTCTGCCATCCAGACGCAGTCCTTGTCAACATTCTGTGTATTTCCTTCTCATCTCTTCTGGGTGTGAACTTCTGTTTTTCCCTTTGTAGACACACTGCTTTTTTCCTTTTTCCTTGTCAGTCTGTGGTCAGCATTTCCATGTTACTGTATCGCCTGGCATGAGTGGTTCAGATTTGTGCCATTCTCGTCGTAATTCATCTGTCTCCCACATGTGTGCTTTGGCGAGTTGTGCTCACCTAAAATTTGCTACCTTCTCTTTTCTGGGAAACCCCAGGAAATCCTTCTTAGTGACCGGCAGTGCAATATTGAACAGAAGCCTAAATGCGGGATGGAAAACAAAGATGTATTCAGTCCACGGGCCTTCTCGGTTCTTGGAGTTAAAAGTCATGATTTTGGAACAAAAAGAGCCTGTGGGAAGTAAAGAGACGGTTTCACAGAAGGTGGCAGAAAGCAAGGAGAGCCCCGAGTGATGGCAGAGGCAGCAAACAGGGGAGGAGGGAGAAAAAAAAAAAGTAGGCAGGAGACTGTTGACCTGACAACAAAATTAATCTTAAATGAGACTAGCCTAGAAACAAAGACCAAGAAGTGACACAAATAATTGTCAAGGGCATTGTAACGTTATTCTAACATTACAACGTTAAAGCCAAAGCTGCAGGTGAAGAAATCCTGAAAAGCAAAAGAGAAAGAATGGAAGGAACAAAATTTCTGGCCTCGGATGTCTCTTTTTAAAAAACAGAGACAGTCTCGCTGTGTTGCCCAGGCTGGTCTCAAACTCTTGGGCTCAAGCAATCCTCCCACCTCGGCCTCCTAAGGTGCTGGGATTACGGGCGTGAGCCACTGCACCCAGCCTCACATGTGTATTTTAATTTAGAGAATGTCATATGCATTCAAAACCTGGGCTCAAAACTTGGGCAACGGATAATCCTGTTCAAAAGAAGCAGGTAAGGATACAAAAAAAGAAAAGGAAAGAAAGAAAAGAGATGCAGACACCGGGTACAGTGCTGCATGCCTGCAATCCCAGCACTTTGGGAGACCAAGACAGATCACTTGAGGTCAGGAGTTCAAGACCAGCCTGGGCAACATGGTGAAACCCCATCTCTACAAAAATTCAAAAATTACCTGGGCATGGTGGTTTTTTCCTTTTGAAACAAGGTCTCACTCTGTTGCTCAGACTGGACTGCAGTCGTGTGAACATGGCTTATTGCAGCCTCAGCCTCCTGGGCTCAAGCGATCCTCCCACCTCAGCCTTCTAATATGTAGGACTACAGCCGTACACCACCACACCCAGCTAATTTTTAAAATTTTTTGTAGAAGTGGGGTCTCCCTTTGTTACCCAGGCTGGTCTTCCAAACTTCTGAGCTCAAGCAATCCTCCCACCTCAGCCTCCCACAGTGCTGGGATTACAAGCGTGAGCCACCATGCCCAGCTGGATTCATACGTCTTCATGGTGTCTTTCTCATTTTTAATTTGGGATGTCAGGAGAGTACTCACCTGCATTAGTGGCCACACTTACATGGGCTCCTGTTAAACACATCTCTTAACTCTGAGATTTAAAATTATTATGTGTTTAAAATTATTAAACACATTTTTTAATTTGTAAAATGTTTTAATAGAAGTAGTGGCATATATCTGCAGAAGAAAGATGGGCTAAAGGTTTTTAAAATTTTGTTAATAGCATATAAAACATGTCTGGGAGTAATGGACATTACATTCTTTTTTTAATTTTTATTTTTTAATTTTTGTGGGTACAATAGTAGGTATATGTATTTATTGGGTACATGAGATGTTTTGATACTGGCATGCGACATGAAATAAGCACATTGTGGAGAATAGGGTATCCATCCCCTCAAGCTTTTTTTTTTTATTTTATTTTTTTTTTTTTGAGACGGAGTCTTGCTCTGTCACCCAGGCTGGAGTGCAGTTACATAATCTTGGCCCACTGCAACCTCCGCCTCCCGGGTTCAAGTGATTCTCCTGCCTCAGCCTCCCAAGTACCTGGGGCTACAGGCACATGCCACCACGAATGGCTAATTTTTTGTATTTTTAGTAGAGATGGGGTTTCATCTTGTTGGGCAGGCTGTTCTCGAACTCCTGACTTCAAGTGATCTGCCCCCCTCGGCCTTCCAGAGTGCCTAGCCCCCTGAAGTGTTTATCCTTTGAGTTACAAACAATCCAATTGCACTCGTTATAATTAAGTTACTATTAACTGTAGTCACCCTATTGTGCTGTTAAACAGTAGGTCTTATTCATGCTTTCTACTTTTTTTGGACCCATGAACCACTCCCTTGAGAGAATTGCCTCAAGAGAAGGAAGAGAGAGAAGGGATGTGGAGAGGTAATATGGGCCCCCGTTCATATGTGATGTTCTGTGTGCCTGAGATCTTATAAGGAATTAAGCACAAAGCTAGGTAGTAGATATATAGGTATTTTAAATTTATTTTTTCTTATTGATATATTTACATATTTTGCAATTAAGATTAAAGGAGATCACGTACTTAATGTATAGTAAAAAAATACGCAGTTGGCCGGGCGCAGTGGCTGACTCCTGTAATCCCAGCACTTTGGGAGGCCAAGCCAGGCAGATCACAAGGTCAAGAGATAGAGACCATCCTGGCCAACATGGTCTCTACTAAACCCCATCTCTAACTAAAAATACAAAAATTAGCTGAGTGTGGTGATACACACCTGGAGTTCCAGCTACTCAGGAGGCTGAGGCAGGAGAATCACTTGAACCCAGGAGGTGGAGGTTGCAGTGAGCCAAGATTACATCACTACACTCCAGCCTAGGTGAGAGAGTGTGACTCCATCTCAAAAAAAAAAAAGTATGACATCCTGATAAGGCTGTTTCCATTTTGACCATAGTCTTCAACCTTTCTCCCTCCTCAGAAGTGACAGCTGTTGTCAGTGTGACTCTCCCAGGCCTGGCCTTTGCTAAGTGTTTGCGTACATAAATATGCACCCTTAGTAAATGTTTTGTTTTGTGCGTTTTTTTTAAAATGTCATCACCTTGTAGGTAATTTTTTACACTTGGTTTTTCACTCAGTAATGCATCTTAGAATCTTCCTGTGGTGTGTAATTATCTCATTTTTTTTTACCACATAATATTTTGTAATGTGGATAAAACATAATTTATTACCCTGGTAACTACTGGGTTATTAGAAATAGTCTAATCTTTGTGTGAGCTACTTTGTGAATCCAAATGTTTGGGTTTATTTAGGGCCAATACGGAAGAATAAAATTCTAGATCTGTAGGGCATGTGCAAAATCACATTTTTAATAGACATTTACAGTTTGAGTGACGATGCCAATTCATACTCCCAGCAGCAGGAGAAGTAGCTCTTCCCCCTACTTCCTGCCAACATTTCATACTAATAAGATGTAAAATCTCTCGATTCAAGTACCAGAGATGTGGAGAAATAAGATGTAAAATCTGGTCAGTGGAATCTGGCATCTTCTTGTTTTAATGCGCGTGTTAACGATGGGTAGTGAAGTCAGCCCATCTCTGCACGTGTGTATTGGCCTTTTGTATGTCCTTGTATGGAAATCGCTACTAATGTCCTTTGCCCATTTTTATTTTGGATTGTCTTTTTTTTACCTGACTTGTAGGATTTCTTTACTCTAGTTCTGTGCTTTGACATATCCATGGGTAACATCTTTTCTCTTTCAGAATTGTCTCTGCTAATGCACGTTTCTCTTTAACGTGCATTTAAGAATTTTAGAATTAGCTAGTTAACTTCAACAGATACTCCCATGGAGCTCGACGTTGTTCTGATTGCTACAGATTAATGTGAGGAGAGGTATCATGTATTTATCAACACCTTCGTTCAGTCTTTCTGAGCCCGATACGCCTGTTCTGAATTATATTAATGCTCTTGTTCAGGAATAAAAATTAAGGTAGTTTACCTTGCTGTTATGTCTCATGTTCTTTTGAAATAATTGTAGTGTCTCTCAGCATATTTCTTTCTAAACTCATGTTATCTGAACTGTTAGGAGTACTGATGGGATGTGCAGTTGTGGGTGGGAAAACTCTATCATCTTCTCTGCGTCTTGTCTTTCCAGCAATCCCCAAAGTGAGACTGGAGACGATCTATATTTGCGGAGTAGATGAGATGAGCACCCAAGATGTCTTTTCCTATTTTAAAGAATATCCTCCAGCTCACATCGAATGGTTGGATGATACCTCCTGTAAGTACCCCCGAGTTTTCTGTGAATATGCTTTTGTTGATGATTTTGCAAGCATTCTTACCATCAGAGATGGTGAATGATTATGGCCCACACCACTCATTCATGTATAGCTTCTGCTCTTAGTCTAGCAGAGAAGACATTGTCCAGTGACGAAACCCGACATGCCCTAACCAGTCTGCCAGCTCACACCCCATCAGTATTCCAAGGCAGCCTAGGTGGTGACCAGGACTCCAGGAGGGGGGTTACTGGCATCTGAATCTGGCGTACTTGATTGAGTCCTCTTTAACACTCACTTTTCCCAGTAAAGGAGAGGATCCAACTGCACAGACTTGGAGCTGCATTTTCAGGGCCTTGGACTTTGTCATTGGACCTTCTGTACAGTTCCTCAGAGGGCTGACTCTGCCTGTGTCTCTGACCTAGAGCTAAACCGGAATGCTCTTGCACTGTACCAGACCTCTGATTTCTGCTTGCCTTGAACTGCGGGTTCTAGAATGTCACCGGCGTGCCCTAACCTATGAGCTTTCCAACTTGTGGGCCAACTGTCATTGTTAGCTTGCCTCCTTGCTGCCAGCTGGCCTGACCTCTGCTCACTGCTGTGCTGGCTTCTTGTCTTGACTCACTTCTCGTCCGGCTTTACTTGCTGCCAGCTGGCTGACCTACTAGGCAGCACCCTAGAGAGCAGCCTGCTTGTCTTAGCTGCTCTCTTAGGAAGATGTTGATGGAGCGTGTTCATTGAAAGAAGAAACATGACTGAGTGAAACATTTTTCTCCTTTTTTCTTGCTGTTTAACTTACACTATCCAAATCAGGAATTGACACACCTTTTTCTGTAAAGAGCTAGAATGCAGTTATTTTAGGCTTTGTAGGCTTAATGGTCTCTGTCACATCTACTCAGCCCTGCTGTGGTAGCATGAAAGCAACTTTAAATCATACATCAACTATGAGCCTGGCTGTTTTCCAGTAGATTTTTTTTTACAAAAACAGGTGATAGGCCAGGCACAGTGGCTCATGCCTGTAATCCCAGCACTTTGGGAGGCCAAGGCGGGTGGATCACCTGAGGTCAAGAGTTCAAGACCAGCCTGGTCAACATGGCAAAACCTCGTCTCTACTAAAAATACAAAAATTAGGTGAGGCGCAGTGGCTCATGCCTGTAATCCCAGCACTTTGGGAGGCCAAGGTGGGTGGATCACTTGAGGTCCAGAGTTGCAAGACCAGCCTGGCCAACGTGGCAAAACCCTGTCTTTACTAAAAATATAAAAATTAGCTGGGTGTGGTGATGCACACCTGTAATCTCAACTACTCAGGAGGCTGAGGCAGGAGGATCACTTGAACTCAGGAGGTGGAGGCAGCAGTGAGCTGAGAAAACACCACTGAACTCCAGCCTGGGCAACAAAGTGAGACTCCATCTCAAAAAAAAAAAAAAAAAAAACAGGTGGTAGATGTGTGTAGTTTATTGTACACTAATTATACCTAAATAAAGCTGGTACAAATATAAACAAACAACAGGTGGTGGGCTAGATTTTGCCTGAGGATTCTAGTTTACTAAACCTGATTTAAGTTTTTAAAACTGTAGCTAAGGGACATTAGAATTGTTGGGACCCTCAGAATGACATAATTCACCTACCTTATGTATCAGAACCTGAGAAACAGAGGAAGGAAAATATTTGTTTAAGGCCACATGGCACGTTAGTAACAGAAGTGAGAGCTTTCAGACCTTCATTTCCCAAACTGAGATACAGGGGACACATAATTTTGAGAAATGCTGTTTTAAACAGAGTTAAAGAGGTTTATTTTCTGTAAGACTTCTCAAAGCCCTTTTCTTGCTAAATTATCTTCCTTAAAGGGGCACATTAATTTAGTTGCTGCAAAGCCAACTGGCCGTTATGCCTCCATTATACATACCCCGTGGATACCTTCATCCCCCACGGCTTACAATGGGGGTGACGAAGGGGAACATCATTTAGCATGTCCTGACCACAAGGAGCAACAAAGGGCTTCCCTGTAGGGGGCAGTGGTGTAAAGGGTAATCCAAACTTACTTGACAGTTATGATCATCCTCAAGAACTGCTAATACATATTAAGTATTCAACGACCTGTGGTCTATTCCGATAGTGTTAATATGCACAGCCCTTTTTCATGGAATACTTCAGTTGTTTTGTAGAACCCAGTTTGGAAATGCAGCTCTAGGCTAATTTCATCAGAGGGGCTTTACTACCATGTCCACCCTTTCTTCCTTTTCCTTTCCTTTCCATCTTGCTTTCTTTCCTTCTTTCTCTCTTTTCTTTCTTTCTTTCTTTTTCTTTTCTTTCTCTTCCTCTCTTTCTTCTTTCTTTTTTTTATTTGTTTTTAACTTCTCATTTCTTTTTAGATGAGGTCTCACTCTGTTTCCCAGGCTGGAGTGCAGTGGCATGACCTTGGCCTCAATATCCTGTGGCATTGTGTGGTAGCCTCAATATCCTGGGCTCAATCCATTTTCCCACCTCAGCCTCCCAAGTAGCTGGCACTACAGGCTCATGCCACCATGCCTGGCTAATTTTTGTATTTTTGGTAGAGACAGGGTCTCACTGTGTTGCCCAGGATGATCTCACTCCAAGCAAGTCTCCTGCCGTGGCCTCCCAAAGAACTGGGGTTACAGGCGTGAGTCACCGTCCCTGGCCTATATTTCTCTTCATTAGTTGGTTTGTATATTTACTGATGATACTCTATTGCTAGATGAGGCTGTAGTGATGAATGCAGTGCAGAGTCTGCTCTCAGGAAACTTACCATTTATTTGCATGCCATGTAGCGTCTTATTTTATATTTTATTTCAGGTAATGTAGTTTGGCTGGATGAAATGACAGCTACACGAGCCCTTATCAATATGAGCTCTCTGCCTGCACAGGATAAGATAAGAAGCAGGGATGCCAGTGAGGACAAGTCATCTGAGAAAAGTAAAAAAGGTAAGTGAACAAAAGCGGGAACTCGGCCCCAAAAGTCCTCTTCACGCAGTCGCTTTGTGCGCCACGCGTGTCTCAGCAGGGTGCTGTAGTGTCTTATCACCAGGTGGTTCTGAGCCAAGCTGTGATGCTTTAGATCATCAGCAAAGGGGAAAATACTGGACTTTTAAAATTACATGAAGTAGTTCAGCCTGTGTCTCATCATGTGAAACCTTCTACCTTGTTTCGTCTCGTCCTTCATGTTCCGTGTTAGACAAGCAGGAGGACAGCTCGGAGGATGATGAAGCTGAGGAAGGGGAGGTTGAAGACGAGAACGCAAGTGATGCAGAGGTGAGTGACAGGGCACAGGTAGGTGTCAGGTTCTGCTGGGGAGAATGCTTACTGTCTTTTTAATTTAAGCCGTAAAGACTTAGTTGTGTTTTTCCTCTAGCTTTCACCATGAGACCTTCTTAGGGTGCACCAGGCTCTTGTCCTTTAAGGTCGTGTGGATGTAACAGTTCACCTTGAAACCCCAGAATAGTGCTCATGCTTCTACAAAAAAGAGAATAGTTTTATTGAGAAATACTTTGAAGCGTTATCTAATCAGTAAAAACAGCAAGTAATGGCATATTTCCTAATGGATTCTGTACTACTGTTAGAAATATGAGCATGTATTCCTTTAAAAAATGTTTGCCGAGTACTTACTGTATGTCCCATTCTAAGTGCCAGGGATAGAGCTTCAAGCAAAACAAAGTCCTGGCCGTCTTGGAGCCTGCATTCTAGTGGGGATACAGATGATACACCAATGCACAGATCCTAATACTGTGTCAGGTGGCGACAGGTGCTAGAAAACAGTAAAGAGTAGGGGATAGAGAATGGTGGAGACTATTCCTTTAGACAAGGTGGGCAGGAAACCTCTGAGTTAGAAATTCTATGGAGGAACTGTTGCTATAATGCTTGTATGTATTAAAGGTAGCATGCTTTTCTTAATGGTAACTTTACAGAAGAAATATGAAAAGGACTTTAATTTTTGTATTAAAAATACTCTTCTTTCCTAAGTTGGACACATTGTCTCAGGTAGAAGAGGAGTCTCTGTTAAGAAACGATCTTCGTCCAGCTAACAAACTTGCTAAAGGAAATAGGTTATTCATGAGATTTGCTACAAAAGGTAAATTTTTTATTTGGTATTGTTTTGTATTTTCAATCGAAATGATTTATTGTGGAGTGACATCCTTTTTTTAAAAATAGAAGTTAGATCAAGTAATCTCAAAGTTCCCTTCAAACTATAATATTCTTGCTTATGAAATAATTGCTTGCTGCCTGAGTTGGAATTTCTGACTTTTAAAGTGAATATATTTGTATACTTCTGTGACTTCTAGCTAAAGTAAGTGATTTTTCTGTTAAAACTGGTTTGCCCCATGTGTTTTCAGCCAGTTACCATCTGAATTATGAAAACTTTAAAATGAAACTTTATCTATTGCAGCAGGATCCTCCTGAACACTGCCAATATACCATTAAGCTCTAATTCTTGTCTCATAAGACTTTTTGCACACAATGACTTCTGGCGGGCATTTAAAAATGTGTGTGTGTATGTGTGTATATGTATACACATATACAAATATTGTTTTTTGAGAGTTGAGGATAAAAACCTGTCACCCCTAAATACTTGAATACGTATTCCAGAGAACAGGAACATTGTCTTACACATAGCACACTCATCAAATCAGTGAATCTGACGTTAATACAGTACTGTCACCTAATCCGTCGTCCATATTCCAGTGTTGTCAGCTGTTCCGATAGTGTCACTTCTGTATTCCCCACCCAGCGCCCAGGTCTGGGATCCAGTTCAGGACTGAGTGCTTAAGGATGTCACAGTTCCTTAGCCTCCCTTAATCTGGAGCTGCTCCTATCCGCCCGTGTTTTCCAAGAGTGTAGGTTTACTGTTTTATAGGAAGTCCCGGTTTGGGTCTGTCTGATGATTCCTCCTGGTTGAATTGGGGTTGTGCATTTGAGATAGGCGTGCTGCGGAAGTGATGTCATGTCATTTCCAGTGTATCATGTCAGGAGGCCTGGGACACTTACTCGTCCCATTCCTAGGGACGTTCCCTTTATTCACTTGGTGAAGGCAATAATCACTGGATTTTTCCACTGTAAAGTTACTGTTTTTCCATTTGTGTTTTACAAATTGATGGGCTGGTGGTTGCAGTGGCTCATGCCTGTAATCGCAACACTCTAGGAGGCTAAGGCAGGAGGATCACTTGAGTCCAGGAGTTCAAGACCAGCCGAGGCAGCATAGCAAGACCTCATCCCTATTTAAAAAAAATTTTTAAATGAATAAAATAAAAACTTGGTGGGCAGGTCCTTTGAGCTCATGTGAATAGCCTTTCCTGCTTTTAGTATGCGTTGATGTCTTTCTGACTACATCATTTCTTACTAGTAGACAGGTGCTGTAAAAAGGAGCTTTCTGTTTTTACCTGTTTGTTTATTTACATCAATTTAGAATCATGGATTCTTTATTCAGTGGGTTATCATCCATTAATATGAGTATTTTAATTTACAAATTGTCTTGGATTTGGCCAGTACAGCCCCTTCAAGCTGGTTTGATGTACTCCATGATTCTTTAAACACTTTCTTACTTTATCGCACAAGAAAGCATCTTGCTTTTCCAGACTCATTTTGGATCTTGCCTGCTCCACATCTGGAATCAGCCATTTCTCCAAGGAGCTGGTGGGCATGGTTTGAGGGGTTCAGGGTTGGAGGCTGTGCATACCAGTTTGTGTTGTCACATTTACCTACAGCACTGGGTATATTTACAGTGGTATTTGTTACTTAAAGTCAGAGTGTCCAAGAACCGAGGAAGGCCTTTGTATTACTGCTTTGGACAAAAATTTATCATCACTGACCACCTTTCTTTCCTGTTAACTGACATTTTAACTTGACAAATGTGATCTTTACCACATTTACTGATTTGAGTGGTTGTTTGAGTACGTTCTAGATGTATAGTACTATGCTGTTTTCTTTAAGCCATTTTAAGAAGCACAGTAAGCTGGAAAAAATGATTTACCAAATATATGGAATTATATATACTCTGTTTCCTTCATCCTGATTCTGTGTTGTTGGCGTGTTATTATTCAGAAGTGAATATCATCTTTTATGGGGTGGCAAAAATGCCATTTCGAGAAAGCCTTTTTGATTCCTGAGTACCTGCAATGACCTAAAGCTCTTTATGCCTCTTGGAACCTTGTGTCTTGTCTTGTTTATTTTTATTTCCCTGTTAAGTCATTTGGCTCCAGAACAGCAGTTGTAACCTCGTTCGTCTCTGTATTTGGCTTATCCCCTCTACACTGCACTGTTGCAGGGGGCACTCAGAGTGTGAATTTGGTAGTGGATTTTTCCTGTTTGTTTGCAAATTACGCTGATCTGATTCCAGCTGTGGAAATCATTAAGAAAAAAACAACAACAGAAAACATTCAATATTACCTTCACACTCACAGGAAATCCTAGGTAACTATTATAATTAATTTTTAGATGACAAAAAGGAACTTGGAGCAGCCAGAAGAAGTCAGTATTACATGAAGTATGGGAATCCAAATTACGGAGGCATGAAAGGAATTCTTAGCAATTCATGGTGAGCCCAAAACCTTAAAATGCAATGGTATTTAAGTTTTTCTTAATCCTTCAGTTGGTATTCTGTGGTGAAACATCTAAACCCCGTGTAGACTGGAAGGAAGATGAGGGAAGAACTCAAGATTCTTAGATGTGGTAAATGATGGGGAATGCTGAGTTTTAGTTACATTTAAAAAATCTGTTTTCGTACCTAACATTGTGTTAGTGTGTAGTTGAAATGAATTAGTGAGGCCAGACGTGGTGCCTCACGCCTGGAATCCCAGCACTTTGGGAGGCCGAGGCGAGTGGATCACTTGAGGTCAGGAGTTCTAGACCAGCCTGGCCAACATGGTGAAACCCCGTCTCTACTCAAAATACAAAAATTGGCCAGGCGTGGTGGCACATACCTGTAGTCCAGGCTGAGACAGAAGAACTGCTTCAACTCGGGAGGCAGAGGTTGCAGTGAGCTGAGATAGTACCACTACACTTTAGCCTGGGTGTGCGAGACTCCATCACACACACACACAGAACGAAAGAAATGGGCTAGTGGATTTCAGGGTCCTTCCTATTAGTTTTTGATTGTGTGCTTATTTTGGCGTTCTTGCAGGAAGCGAAGATATCATTCCCGTCGTATTCAGCGGGACGTGATCAAGAAGAGAGCCCTGATTGGGGATGACGTTGGCTTGCCGTCATATAAACATCGGCATTCTGGTAGTTGCCTGCTCAGCTCTTGGGTAGACACATGTTTGGCTCCTGAAATCATATTTTTATTCTTAATACAATCTTTTAAGGTTCCAAACTTTATCATCCTCTCTTCCTTGCCCTCACCCTCTGCCAACATATAGGAAAGTAAGTCAAGTCACAGTTAATTTTAAGTTGCCCAAAGAGATCAAATGATTTTATAAAAGCTGTTCTATCAAAAAGGCCAAATGTGACACAGGAGAAATTAAAACAAACCTTTTTTTTAGGATCCTAATTTTTCAACTATTAATGTCAACAGCTGCATGAAAACAATTTTATTTTTAGACGGAGTCTCGCTCTGTCACCCAGGCTGGAGTGAAGTGGCGTGACATTGGCTCACTGCAACCACTGCCTCTTGGGTTCAAGTGATTCTCCTGCCTTAGCCTCCTGAATGGCTGGGTCTATAGGTGTGCACCACCACGCCCAGCTAATTTTTGTATTTTTGGTAGAAATGGGGTTTCACCATGTTGGCCAGGCTGGTCTCGATCTGCCCTCCTTGGCCTTGTGATCTGCCCTCCTTGGCCTCTGAAAGTGTGGGGATTATAGGCGTGAGTTAACACGCCCGGCTGGAAACAATTTTTAAAATTATTTTGTCATATAAACTGATTGTATTGTTCTTTCTCCGTAATAAAAATAGGCTACTGTGTTGAGTGTTTTGTGCTTGTTGGTTTGTGCATGTGAATGCCTCAGAAAAGCGGAATATCAGAAAAGTGGGTTTCTTTCTCCTTTTTTGGTGCTTATTTGTAAAAGAACCATTTAATTATGTTTTATAATTAATTGTTCTTATTTTGAGCCTAATCTGTAGAATCTTCTACGTGCATAATAGAACTTGTCAAGTCAGCATACAGAATACGCACACATTGATTGTAATGGGGACAGAAAGGGATGAAGTCTAGACATTTTATTTAGTGTGTATATACAGAATTGTGTATTCGAGATCTACATGTTAATAATACACATAGGCTGGGAACAGTGGCTCACACCTATAATCCCAGCACTTTGGGAGGCCAAGGCAGGAAGATCACTTGAAACCAGGAGTTTGAGACCAGCCTGGGCAACATAGTGAGACCTTGTCTTTACAAAAAAATTAAAAATTAGCCAGACCAGGCATAGTCTACTTAGGAGGCTGAGATTGCCTGAGCCTGGGAGGTCAAGGCTGCAGTGAGCCAAGATGGTGTTACTGTATTCCAACCTGGGCAACAGAGCAAGACCTTGTCTCAAAATAACAATAATAATAATAATAATAATAATAATGTACATACTTTTCTGTTACACTGTTGGGATTTTTCACTTTTGCTTACTATATTTTCATCATATAGTTTATATATATATATATATATATATGGAATTAAAAAGCAAATTGCCCCAGTTCTAGTACCCTGTATGATGACTGATTTCATCTGACATTTTCCCCATTTGTCTGTTTTCATAATAGTCTAACTCTTGTGAATGTATGCTTTCGATTCTGCTGCTTTTGTTTATCGTGTTTTCCCATTGATTTTCATTATTTATGGGGCTTATGTTCTGTAAAGTCACTGTGAACACTGAATTAGCAATCATGAATCGTGCACAGCCTCTGGTCACATCATTTTTGTCAGTGGATCAATATGTTACCTCGTTATACGTGTTTCTCTTTAAAGACACCCTATTTAACATTGAATTCACGGCCAGTAGCCCTAAAGCTCACACTGAACACCGCCCATCACAGCCTGGTTGCATCTAGGAACACCAGGCAGCACTTGAGCAGGACACTCGGGGCAGTTTTAAGCAGTGAAAGCACTAGCAGCAAGTGCAGAAGTGTGAAAAATGTGGCTAGCGGCAGACTGAAACAGACGCTTGTTTACAGCATGAGATGAAACAAGAAGGCAGAGTGTTGCTTTGTTTGGCCTCAGCTGTGAGTGTGCGTGGCTGGTGACTCAGAGTTTTTTGCCATTCTGTGCATGCCAGCAAACGACCATTGAAGCACTGAGAGTATTGATTTTGGGGTTACAAATAAATTTGGCAAATTTGCAAATACAAAAACGGTGAATAATGGATCAGTGTATTTTAAATGACTTTATGATATTTGATTAGGTTGCTACATCATACGTTACCTAGCCATGCTCCTGTTACAGTATCAGAGTAATGTCCATTCAGCACTATTACAGATCATGCTCTTATAAAATGTCAGGGGTGGGAGCCCCATCTTTTAAGAAGTTCACCGATGTAGAGTAGAAAGTCATACTTGTTAATTTTAATGCTTTTCTTAATGTTTTCTGATTAAATTTCTTCAGGACTAGTGAATGTGCCTGAGGAACCCATTGAAGAGGAGGAGGAGGAGGAAGAGGAGGAGGAGGAAGAAGACCAGGACATGGATGCAGATGACAGAGTGGTGGTAGAGTACCACGAGGAGCTCCCGGCTCTCAAGCAGTCCCGAGAGCGGAGCACGTCCAGACGGTCCAGTGCCAGCAGCTCAGACTCAGATGAAATGGACTATGATCTGGAACTGAAAATGATTTCCACTCCTTCCCCAAAGAAAAGCATGAAAATGACTATGTATGCCGATGAAGTGGAATCTCAGTTGAAAAACATTAGGTAAAAAATTTGTTTTAGCAATGCCAGCTTTTAATTTGATTTTAAATAGTAATATAACTTCTTCTTAATTCCTCCTAATTTTATAATATCTTTCATCTATTCTGATTTCAGTCCCTTGTAGGAGTTTAATAAACACATCCAGTGTTTCCTCTGTACAAGCAGCGATTCTTGTTATAAAAACTATAGACAGTATAGAAAGTGAAAATCATCTGTATTCCCATTCTTTCCTGACAGCAACACTGTTCGCAGTTGGGTGAATAACCTTTCAGCTGTGTGTGTGTGTGTGTGTGTGTGTGTGTGTGTGTGTATGTATGTATGGCACATGGAAACTATAGATATATTTGTATAAAAGTATATTTTTTATAAAAATGAGGTTATGCTGTTTATAGTTTTGCATTGTACATTTTTCACTTAATATAGACATTGTTATTTTTTCAACTGTATGTAGTCAATTGTTTGAAAGTATCATGATTTATTTAACTAATTCATTTTTGATGGACTTTAAGTTTCTGTTTTCTTACTGTTGCACTAACTAGATAAATTCCTCAAAGTCCAGTTATTATATAAAACAATATATATGTTAAAAAAGGTGGTAAGTATTGCTAAATTGTTTTCCAGAAGGGTTTTAATCATACGCATTACCACCATTACCTATATACTCACCAGCCTTAGCTATTGCTATTCTTTCTAATGTTAGCTAGTTTAATCACACACATTACCACTATTACCCACATGCTCACCAGCCTTAGCTATTACCATTCTTTCTGGTGTTAGCTAGTATAATCACACACATTACCACTATTACCCACATACTCACCAGCCTTAGCTATTACCATTCTTTCTAATTTTAGCTAGTTTAATCACACCTGTTACCACTATTACCTGCGTACTCACCAGCCTTCGATATTACCATTCTTTCTAGTGTTACCTAGTTTCATGAACAAAAAAGAATTAGTTATTTCAATGTGCATGTCTTTGATTACTACTAGGGGTGAGCAGATTCTCTGCAGGCAGAATCCACAATTCCAAGGGTTGGAGTCTAGGGATGCTCTGTCTCACATGTTCTCAGTATGTTTGTGGGGAGGAGAAAAGACCATTCAAGCTGATTTGTTTGTATGGCCTTGTTCACACTCTTATTTTTAGTTTTCAGAGAACTTTCTGGTAGAGAATGCCGCCGGAACAGTGCTGATACCTAGCATGGTAGCATATCTCTTTGAAAGAGAAGTCTGCCCTTTAAAGAGAGAGACTGTAGACTATACTGTGTGTTGACTACAGCCAAATCACAGCATGGGTGAGCGGAAGCCCCAGTCTCTTTGTAGGCCTCTACTTAACATTTGTCCCAGGAGAGGGGGACTGATAGTCACGTGCTCTGTGATAGCACATACACGTGTGGAAACCACATTCGAAAACCTGCTCACCCAGACCAGGCTCCTTATAGCATGTAGATCATGGTTTCTGTAAGCAAATAATTGTAGGTTTATGGATTTGTAAGTGAATGTTGGCCATATTGGATTGGATTTCTTAAATTGTTTCCTCCAAAGTATGAGATTGTTGTTTGGGCTTTGTCTCAGAGCTGAAGTTGGTTAACTGTGCCCCGTCCTACCCCCTTTTTAAAGGAACTCCATGAGGGCAGATAGTGTATCTTCAAGCAATATCAAAAACCGAATTGGTAACAAACCGCCACCTGAGAAATTTGCAGATGTCCGACATCTATTAGATGAAAAACGCCAGCACTCACGTCCGCGGCCACCAGTCAGCAATACTAAATCAGGTATTGTTCGTCAGCTGTTTCTGGGCTGTATTCTGAGTGGGGCAGAGATGAGTTCTTGGGTAAAATATGCCATTTGTGAACTGATTTCACTGTCTGGCTCATCATGTCTGGATTCTGGGCTAGGTGTTGGAATTTCAGGAAATGAAAAGTCATCAGACTTTTACAAAACTAGCTTTAAATATTTTTATTCCAAATAATTACAGTTGTTCCTTGGTATCTCTGGGGGTTTGTTTCTGGGACTCCCCACCCCCCTACAAATACCAAAATCTGCAGATACCAAAATCCATTGATGCTTAAGTCCCTTAAAGTGACATATTATCTGCGTGTAACCTACACACACCCTCTCTTATACTTTAAGTCACCTCTAGATTATTTATAATACCTTGTACAGTATAAATTCTTATCCTGTATTTTTTTTAATTTGTATTTTTTTTTGCTGGACTGTTATGTCTTTTTTTTTTTTTCCCAAATATATTCGATCCACAGTTGGTTGAATCTGTAGATGTGGAGCCCATGGATGAGGTGCACCAGCCATATTTCGCTCTGTATGACATTGGCATACTTTATATACGAGAATAATGGAAATTAAGTTGGGTGGTTGTCTGAATGGTTAAGAGTTTGCACTAAATCATCTGTACGTGCAAACACATTCAGCAGGTGTTTAGCCAAACCTGCCATGTGTCAGAGCCAGGGCTGGGTGCTTAGGAGTGTGAGAAGTCTTTGGAGGAGACACATAGCCATTGCTGATCTGCTAAGGAGATTGTGAAAGGCTCTTAGAGAAAGTGGCTTTAGAGCTTGGCCTCAGAAGGGCAGCATCTTTGTTGGCAAACCTGATTTTTTTAGATAGGAAGTAACCTGGTCTTAGATCTATGTTAGAAAGATAACTGGAGGGTGGAGTGGGGTGGGGTGGAGAGTTAAATCAGTACCAGGAGCCTGAGCTAGGTCAGTGGAGACAGAATGGATAAGGAACAGGAAGTCCTGTGAAGCAAGACGCAGGGTTAGGAAGTGCTGGAGGAAGGGGCTCGGGCCTGAGCGAGCAGAGGCCAGGATGCTGCTCTCCTGGAGAAGTTCGAGATGAGGCCTCAGCACAAGGTCTCGCTGACGAGTGTGTTTCTGCTGTTGCTGTCGTCGTTAGGGGGAACGCAAGAGGACAGGCAGATTTCTGGGGGGATGGAGGGAAAACACGTTTTTATCCTTTGCTTTTGCTGGTTGCCAGTCTCTTTATTGGGAACTACTTACATGTTCAAAGATTGTGCCTTCTGCTCTTAGGGAGCTCGCAGGATTTTTTTGTTAGCTGAAACTCTTGTAAATTATTTAGTCTGCTTGATTCTGCTAAAAGAAAAAAAGATTGTTTCTTCAAAAATTTAGTTCTGGAGCAATCAATTGAAGGTTTTCCCCCTGATAGCACCTATGTCCGAATTTTCCTCTGGAAATCCAGACTGATGACAAAGGAAAGATACGTAGCAGCCTGCTCCTCAGGCCCTGTGTCCTCACTAAGGGAGGGCTGGTGCCAGGTCCTTTAGAGGTCTCAGGCAGTTGGTGCCGAGAGTAAAGCACAGACACTGTCACTGTTGTACTTTCTCTCGTTTTTCAGATATACGCCAGAGGTTAGGAAAAAGACCATATTCTCCAGAAAAGGCTTTCAGTAGTAACCCAGTGGTTCGGAGAGAGCCCTCTTCTGATGTTCATAGTAGGCTAGGTGTTCCCAGGCAAGATATTAAAGGCCTCTACGCCGATACTCGGGAGAAGAAATCAGGTAGGTAACACTTAACGTTGATGGGATGGGGAGTTTGGTGAGAGCAGAGGACAGTGGTGTATTGTAGAAATACTTTCTTATCAGAAGGCAGGAAACAGCACACATAAGTGATTATGCCTTTTCCTTTAAGGTCATCATCAGTATCATCAGTATCAGCATCCCAGCAGTAAGGAACGCTTAGAAAATGGAAAAAAATAGCATACTCTCGGTGCCTTCTGTGGGGCACAAATCCTTTTTAGTTTCATGTGAGCTATTCCGATCTTTGTCCACATACAAATCCCACTTTTTTCATAGAGCATTTTATCGTAGTTGTTTGCCACATTTTATCATCTTATAAATAAAACTTGTAGGCCAGGCACAGTGCCTCATGCCCGTAATCCCAGCACTTTGGGAGGCCGAGGTGGGTGGATCACTTGAGGTCAGGAGTTTGAGACCAGCCTGACCAACGTGGTGAAACCCCGTCTCTACTAAAAATACAAAAGTTAGCCAGGTGTGGTGGTGGGTGCCTGCACCACTGCACTTCAGCCTGGGCCACAGAGCAAGACCCTGTCTCAAAAAACAAAAGCAGAAACTTTTAATTGCCTTATAACGTGGCTGTCCGCAAAATCTAAACACATATTTCTCTTGTGAAATTTTCATAAAATGTATTTCAAAAATGAATGGATAGTGGGCAGAATTTCTGAAATGTTGCAGTGCAGTAGGCCCATTGATTTGTAGAATGTTGGAGCTGGAAGGATCTGGGAACGGCCTACTCCCGGCAGAAAGGATTGGCACACGGGGGTGTCTCAGCCAGGAAGGGCAGGAGCAGGAGGAAGCAGCCTCTCTGGTGATTCCCATGTGTCTGGTGACAGTGAGGTACATGACTGGCCCCCACAGTGAGAATCCCCTGCAGGGGCCAGACCCCTCTGTTTGCGGGCAGGGGCTACCGCCCAGGAAATGAAATGACCTTCCCAAGGCTGCACCGTGCTGGCAGGCGCCACAGACTGCTGGCGTTTCCTGCACATCGGGGGTTGACAGTGCCGCTGCCCCCTCGGTACTACCCTGGTTCTCAGTGCTGACTGTGACACTGAAATGCCATATCATCCAAACAGGTAATTTATGGACTCGCTTAGGATCTGCACCCAAGACCAAAGAAAAGAGTACGAAGAAAGGGGATCACAGGGCACCTGGCGCTGAGGAAGACGACTCCGAGCTGCAAAGGGCGTGGGGGGCTCTGATTAAGGAGAAAGAGCAGTCTCGCCAAAAGAAGAGCCGGTTAGATAACTTACCATCTCTCCAGATTGAAGTTAGTCGGGAAAGCAGCTCTGGTTCAGAGGCAGAGTCCTGATGCCCCCGGGGCCTGTGGCAGCTGCCCTCAAGCCTGACTTTCTGGCCGGGGTGGGGCGCAGTAGCAACCTCCCCGCAGGAGCTGGCGCCCCCTCGCTCCCGCTCGCACAGTCACCCTCAGCTCTTGCTGCTTCGGCAAGGCATCTTAAGAATGTGACACGTTTTCAAGGGCATCTCTGTCTCGCTGCAGAGTTGTAGTTCTGGGCCCTCGATTCTTTCCCCACCGCCCCACAGGCTTTACCCTTTGAGGAAAAGGCAGCCCTCCAGATTTTGTAGACATTTTTCTTAATATTTTTAACATTGTGTCTTTTAAAAGAAATGTTTTACACAGTTCATCCAAAGAGCAGAGAACTGAACTTCTCACTATTGCCTTGGCCCTGACAGCTGTTACCAGCACTCTTTCCCCAAGAAAAGTCAATTCCCAGGTGCTTACTGGACATCCTTCGAGGGGGAAGATGAGGGAAGCGGCCAGCTCACCCTTCCGGGGCCCTAGTGTGGGGGCGAATCTCACGGACCTGACCTCAGAGGTGCACCAGTGCCGCCAGGTAGATAAGAGACGCAGCATTGATTGTGCTTCCGTTCCACCCTCGGGATTGCTCATGTTACAGGCCTCTTACTTGCTGTCAGCCTGATGTGAAGATCAAGTTCAGTGCTGTGGGATTTTTAGGAACAAAAACCTGTGACTTCTGGATTTGGGGTTGATTTTTGTGCTAGGGGTGGGATTATGGGTTAATGTTGAACAATTTCTAAGTCTGTATTATGCTTAAAACACGAATGATTTAAAAGTTTAAATTTTTAATTTTTATATGTGGAAATTCTTCCTGTTGGCTAAAGGGGAAGTTCAAGTGGTGTCTTCTTTTGTGCTGTTAAATATATATTCTATTCTTTGGACGAAGGCAGAGAGGAGTCTTACTATTTTTAGATGCTCTTAATTGTATAGTCTGTCTGTTGTACATAGAGTTCAGCTTGCATTTTGGCTACAGCAGGAAAAAAATCCATCCATCTGAGATGGGGTCCCATTGTTTAATCACTCAGAAGTTATACATTGATATTTATTCTTTCTGTCCCCCAGTTGTGGCACCTGAAGACTTTTTCAAAATTGACAGATAAGATAATAGTTATAAAAATTTTAGTTTGTGTATTTTTAAACTCCTTTCAGATTATTTTTCCATGAGGAGGAGGTAGATTATTTCGTCTTCCTGTCTGCTTTTTGTTTGGTAGTATTTAATTTTGTATTCCTCTGCAGTTTTAGGAAACAGTGTTTTCCTCAGTTTGCTGGACCATGGGAGGTAGAGACGGTGATAAGCCTTGGTCATTTTTGCGACGTCTCAACTCTTCAGCTGCCTGGGCCGTTCTGCACCCAGTGCCACCTGGATCCTGTCAGCCCTTGCTTGTGGCTGAGCTAATGGTCACACTGATGGTTGATGACTGTGGTGCGAATGAATGCAGAACACTGTTGTTAATAAAGGAAGTAAAGGGCTGTGAGATTTGAGAGCTGCAGCTAAAATCCTATCGTCCCGTGCTGTGTTGGTTAACCTGTGTTTTCCCCTTCCTTTAGAGAGATGACGGCATGTAACCATGATCAGTTTCAATTTCTTTTCTAGGAAAGAGATGGTTCTGGTTTCTCTGCCAGTCGAGACTTAGACATCTAAGATTCCTCACCTTTTCTTTCCCTGGGAAGCACACGCCTGAGAGCCAGGTTCTTAGGGAGGATCGGGGTTTGAGGAGTTGGTAGAGTGAGAAGTGCAGAGCCTTGGATGCCAGCCGCGGCTCTGCTCCATAGACCTGGGCCTCCGCTTTCCCATTTAGCAGTTGAGTGTGCTGGTACCAGAACTCCCGGCTTTGTTGGTGCGTCTCAGGGGTGTTCTCCTCTTCCCTAGCTGTGGCACGGCAGTGGCTGGCCAGCGTTAATTTCTGCTGAAGGTGGAGGAAGCCTCAAGGAGACGTCGGAGGGCATGCGTGACGTGTGGCCAGGGGCTTATTCCCGTCCCAGTACAGGCTCTGCCTCGGCTAGTGGGGCAAGGATGCCTTGTGGTCAGGGCCCCAGCTGCCAGTCTCTGCAGAGTTTGGAGTATGCTCCTTCACAGACTTGCCTTTTGGTCTTCCACCAGCAGTCCAGGTCCATTTGTCCCATGGCTTTCTGCACTCATCAGTCTCCTCCTCGAGATGAGTGAAGACGTTCTGGAAGGAGGTGGTGTGCAGTCAAAACTGGATCTTTAACCATGAAAAATGCACACTTCAGCAGCCTTACAGTTTTCACAGACATGCAGAGAACCCAGAAAGGCAGCTTTAAAGATTTGACCTCTGGGAGTGGTTGACCTTCTTAGCCTCTTAACTCTCCAGCCCACACTCAGTCACGCAGATCTTGCAACATCTTGAGTGTGCCCTGAATGACGAGGCCTTTCCTTTGGCATTTAGGAGGGAGAATGGACAGTCAAGACAGTCCCCCGGCAGGCAGCTTGGCGTGCTTTTATCCTGGACACTCCCCACACACGTGGGCAATGGGGCAACACCCTGTCTGTGTTCCTCTTAGTCTTCTATGTAGGAGATTTTAAGTACATTTTTGCTGCTTGATGATAATTGCAGTACCTCATTTGTTCCCACTCTCCTCTTTGGAGAGTTGCCAGGTGCCCAGGAGAACTTGTGGTGCCCACGACAGGATGCAGTCTCCTCCTCTGGCCCCTGTAGTCTGGTCCTGTGACTCCCTGCCCACAGTTGAGCCACTGTCCCTTCCAGCTCCATTTGTGCAGCAGCCCTTCACTGCTCTCCGCCCTGCCTCCATTCTGCACGCTGCAGCCAGGACAAACCTTTGCTGTTGTTAGCAGCTTAATTTAGAGGTCATTTGCGTACAGTTCAGTCATTTGAAGTGTCCGCTTCAGTGACTTTTAGGATATTTGCAGACTCGTGGCCCAGCACTACAATCAGCTTGAAAACATTTTTCTCACCCAAAGGGACCCTGAGCGCATTAGCAGCACTCCCCATTCCCTCCTCCCCGTTCGCCTCTGGCCGCCGCTGCTCTTTCTCTCCGTGGGTTTGCTGTTCCGGACAGTTCATATAAGTGGAATCTACTATGTGTCTATTTGTGACTGGCTTCTTAACACATTTTTGAGGTTCTTCCATATCATAGCATATATCATTGTTTCACTTTTTAAAATTGCCGAATAATAGTTCATTTTATGGGTACACCACATTTTTTTTTTATCCATTCATCGGTTAACGGGCATTTGAGTTGTTTCTACTTTTGGGCTGTATATATGTATGTATGTATGTATTTTTTTTTTTTGAGTCAGTGTTTCACTCTTGTTGCCCTGGCTGGAGTGCAGTGGCGTGATCTCGGCTCACTGGAACTCTGCCTCCTGGGATCAAGCAATTCTCCTGCCTTAGCCTCCAGAGTAGCTGGGATTACAGGCATATGTCACCACGCCAGCTAATTTTTTGTATATTTAGTAGAGACGGGGTTTCACCGTGTTGGCCAGGCTGGTCTGGAACTCCTGACCTCAGGTGATCTGCCTACCTCGGTCTCCCAAAGTGCTGGTATTACAGGTGTGAGCCACCACACCTGGCCGTACATTTTGGCTCCTATGAATAATGTTGCTATGACATTCCCATACAAGTTTTTGCATCGAAGAGTGTTTTCACTACTCTTGGGTGTATACCTAGGAGTGGAATTACTGGGATATACAGTAACTATTTTTAACCTTTTGAGGAACCACCAGACGGTTTTGCAACAGCTGTATCACTTTCCATTCCCACTAGCAAGGTGTGAGGGTTCTAGTTTCTCCACATCTTCACTAACACTCATTATTTTCTGATGTAAGGCGGTATCTTGTTGTAGTTTTTTTTTTTTAATATGTTTTGTACAGATGGGGTATGGTTATGTTGCCCAGGCTGGTCTCGCACTCCTGGCCTCAAGTGATCCTTCTGCCTCGACCTTCCAAAGTGCTGGGATGACAGGCATGAGCCGCCACACCTGGCCCTCACTGTGGGTTTGATCTGTATTTCCCTAGTGGCTAATGGTGTTGGGCATCTTTTCACATACTTCAGGATGAACTAGCGTAAATATAAATCTGATTCTGTTATTCCTCTACTTGAAACCTTTTCAAAGCTTCACCATTATCCGGACAATAAATTCCAAACTCCTGATCGCATGAGCCCAGGAATTCGAGGCTGCAGTGATCAAGCCACTGTACTCCAGCCTGGGCAACAGAGCAAGACCCTGTCTCAACAATACATACATAAGTAAATTCCACGCTTTTGAAATAGCTCTTCATACGGCCTGTGAAGGCCTATCCTCCAGCAGTGTTTCTGGCCTGTTCTCCCTCCCCTGCCCTCTGCTCCCTAGTTCCCTGCATGCGTCTTGACCTCACTAGCCCTACAGACTGTGCACAGTGTTGTTTCTACCTCCAGCCACATACTCCCCCAGGCTGCTCTCCTCCCACCTCAGTCTTGCCCTTCCCCTCACCCTCAAGGTCTTGGGGGCCCTTCTAGGAGGCGATCCCCAACTTTCAGAGCCAGGGTGTAGGCCACTTCTGTGTATCCCATGGTACTGCCACAAAGAGTCTTGGCTCTCTCCGGGATTCAGTTATAGGGTCAAGGCCTAAGATGAAAATGGAGTGTAATTAAAATTCCTCTTAGAAAGCTAAGGAGGACACCATGTTGAAGGCCAACATCTTAAGGTCACATATAGTCATTTCTTGCCCATGTGGGAACAGATCACTGTTTCTGTGGTTGAGTACTAGGTCAAGTGACTGCCCTGCAGTTAGGGCCGTGTTGTGCAGAAATCACTTGTTTTTGGTGTCAGAACCACGTTTAGGCAAGAAGGGCACTTTTGGGGAGCATGGGAACTTGGGCGGGCCACAGGAGCAGCAGAGGCATGAGCTTGCCTGGGCCCCACCCTGTCTGTGCTCACGGAGGAGAAGAGGGGCCAGCGGAATGACCCAGACAACTTGTTTTTCTTTTTTTAAAGCTTTTTCAGACAAATACCATTGTGTTTAAGTGAAATGTGTATATAATGCCAGTTGACTGTACCCCACAGTCCAGCACATCTCTACAGTGGACTGTACTTTTTGTTTTGCTAGACTGTAAGCTCCGTGAGGGCAGGGACCATGTCTGCTTGTTCACCGGGGTTTCCCCGGTGCCTACCACCACGCCTGGCATCCAGCAGGTCTTCTGTAAAGATGGAATGAATTTGTAAACCCTTCAGCCTCAGGAGCAGCTCCATCCTCTGAGGCTCTGAGGCCCTCTGACGGGCTAGTCATTTTTCTGCCATGTGCGTACAATGCTTTATTCTCATGCTTTATGTTCCCTTCTAGCCTGTAAGCAAGCTCCTAATGAGCAGGTTTCTTTGTGGTGGTATCTCTTTATCCTTGCATCAGGCCAGCCCAGAGGAAGTAGTGCTTCGAACGTGCTTGGTAAATGAATGAATTGTGGTAACCCAGCCCAGCTCTAGCGTCGTTATCTGCAGGCTAGTCTAAATCTAGATGAAACCCCCAGATTCGAAAAAGGGAAGATTATTCAGAGGTACATCTGCTTGCATAAGAAAAAAAATCTCATCAAATAGACCTGAGTAAACTTCAGATTTTGATGATCTGGCCATGCTGGAGCTGAAGCTTACTCAGCTTCAGCGTTGACCAGGGAATCATGCAGATAGTCCAGAATATCTTTTAGAAAAGCATTCCTCTGTCCCACGATAGAGGCAGAGGAAGCTGGCAGGTAGGTGATTGGCCCCGAAGAAGGACTGCGGGCCAGGTCTTGGCCGGTGGCCCTCCTGCTGAGGAACGTGACGGCAGTCCAGAGCAGGTGAAGGAAGCAGAACTCACCCCTGCAGTGGCTCTTCTGCCGAAAGCAGCATTCCTCAAACTTCTCACTTGAAGCATGAAGTTACAGTGAGATGCTGACACACACTTTAGATTCAAGTCAAAACTTGCTGTGCAGCCTACAGCATATTGTGGCTTCCCAGGTTCATTAGTTGCTACACAAGTAAGTTTGATAGGTAAGTACAGTAATTGCTTTTAAACCTTATAATAACAGGAAGTAAATTAGAAGTTAAGCCAATTTTTCCTTTTATGAACTAAGAGAAGAGAATGCTTTTGATACTGAGAATTGCACACTTGCAGCAAGGCAGATTGTTACTGCATAACCAGGCCCACAGTAAATATCTACAACTTTTCTTAAATGCTTATAAAATAAATCTTAGAAGAAAAAAATATTGTAGCTTTTTTTTTTTTTTCAGTGAAACTGAACATTTCACAGAACTCTGTTCGTGGACGTGCCTAGGGAATGCTACCTCCAAAAGCCTCTTTTGAATAGATGTGAGGCATTGAAGTGGAATTTTGCTGTACTGTAAATAAAACTCTAGCATAGAGGTGCTGTTTCACCTACCACAGTCAGTACCTGCCTCAGGATTCTTATCTGTTCATTTGAGCAATTCCAGGAGCCCTCTCTGGATGACCAGATTCTTAGTTGAGACTTTGTATTATCTCAAATTGTCACCCCTCACCTCTGGGCCAGTGTAGGTTAGTGAGGTCAAGAGGCCCACACCATTGGCAGAAGAGAACTCTCAGGCCGAGTGAGGTGGCTCACACCTGTCATCCCAGCACTTTGGGAGGCCTAGGCGAGCGGATCACCTGAGGTCAGGAGTTCCAGACCAACCTGGCCAACATGGTGAAACCCCGTCTCTACTAAAAAAAATTAGTTGAACATGGTGGCTCATGCCTGTAGTCCCAGCTACTCAGTAGGCTGAGACAGGAGAATTACTTGAACCCTGGAGGTGGAGGTTGCACTGAGCCGAGATTTCACCATTGCACTCCAGCCTGGGCGACAGAGATTCCGTCTCAAAAAAAAAAAAAAGAATTCTTGCCTTCCTGTCCCTCCGTAGGGTTTTTGTGGTAGTGTTTAATCCTGTGATGTGGCCATCTTCTCCTCAGAGGCCTGTGAGAGGCAGGCAGCAGCTTTAGCTCAGGCAGAATGCCTGCTGGGGAAAGTCAAATAGGATGTCGGCTGAGGCTGGGGCCCTGGGGACTCCTGCGCCACGTACTCAGCTGGAAAGACTGAGCAAGTCCCCTCACCTCTCTGGGCCTGAGCTTCCCTGTGAAATGAAGGGCTCAGCTGGGATGAGCCCCAGTTTCCTTCTAGTGCTAGTATGTGTCCAGGGCCCGTGCTCTCCTCTCCAGGGAGCATCAGGAGTGTGGGCTAGACAGTAGGAAAGAGGTAAGGGCTTGCCAGCAAGAGGGCCAAGCCTGGAAGGAGCCTCGGTCCCAGCACCCAGTGCAGCCTCCCCTCGCAGCCCCTCAGTTAGGAAGGACAAGAGAGCCCTCTCCTTGCGCTCTCCCTGTCCCATCACCCCGCAGCCCCCCACAGATCTGAGGTCCAGAAGCCAACAGTCAGGATGCCAGCACAGTGGGCGCCCTCTTGCTTGTCTTGCTCAATTGGTATGTGCACGTGGCCCTTACCAGGCCCCCGATCTTACTGGATTATGACCTCACTCAACCTAATGACTTCCTAAAAGCCATAGCTCCAAGAACAGCCACACTGGGGGTTAGGGCTTCAACAGATGAATTTGGAGGGCGTTGACAGTTCAGGCCACAGCACCTAGTAATATGGGGATCCCAGTCTGTACTTGTGGGATGAAGTCTCTGCTTTTTTAAAGTTTACACACCACCTGGCTGGGTGTGGTGGCTCACGCCTGTAATCCCAGCCCTATGGGAGGCCGAGACGGGCGGATCACCTGAGGTCAGGAGTTCAAGACCAGCCTGGCCAACACGGTGAAACCCCAACTCTACTAAAAATGCAAAAATTAGCTGGATGTGGTGGTACACGCCTGTAGGCCCAGCTACTTGGGAGGCTGAGGCAGGAGAATTGCTTGAACCCAGGAGGTGGAGGTTGCAGTGAGCCAAGATCGTGCTGCTGTACTCCAGCCTGGATGACAGAGCAAGACTCCATTTCAAAAACAAAAACAAAAAAGTTTACACACCAATGGACCTAAAGGCAGGAGAGTTTGTGGAGGAAACAGACCTGTTTTTGGGTCCCAGCTCTGCTCCTTACTGGCTGTGTGGCCTCTGGGAGACAGCATCCTCCTCATCTGTGAGGTCGGGTTGAACTTGTAGGTGGCTGAGAGTCTCAGGCGAGCTGGCATGTGAGGCCTTGGTGCTGAGCGGGCACTCTTACGGAGCGCCCAGTCAGAGGCTGTGATCACCTCTGCTCTGCAGCCCTAGGCTCTGATCTCAGCAATGTCCTCACTCTTCCTGAGTCAGTCTTTCTGGCTTCCTAAGACTCAGAAGGCAAGTGAGGGAATAGAACCATCTCCTGCCTCTGAAGGCTGTGGCCAGCCTCTGTCTGCTGGCACGAGGGGATGCCCTCGGTGAAGACAGCAGGCAGCCCTTTTTTTTTTTTTTTTTTTTTTTTTGGAGATGAAGTCTTGCTCCGTCATCCAGGCTGGAGTGTGGTGGCACAATCTCGGCTCACTGCAACCTCTGCCTCCCAGGTTCAAGCGATTCTCCTGCCTCAGCCTCCTGAAGCTGGGATTACAGGCACACACCACCATGCCTGGCTAATTTTTAGTAGAGATGGGGTTTCACCATGTTGCCCAGGCTGGCCTCAAACTCCTGAGCTCAGGCAGTCCGCCCACCTCAGCCTCCCAAAGTGCTGGGATCCCAGGCACGAGCCACTGCACCTACCTGCAGGCTGCCCTTTCACCTCACACCAAGCCCACCTCCTCTATCCCTGAACATTTTGCAACCTTTTTTTAAGAGACAGAGTCACACTATGTTGTCTAGATTAGACTCAAACTCCTGGACTCCAGCTTTTCTAAGTAGCTTGAGCCTCTCAAGGAACTGTGACTGTACGTGCACACAACTGGACCTGGCCATGTTTTAAAAGCTTCATTCTTTCTGGTATCAAGGGGAAGAAGAAAAACTTTTTTTTTTTTTAATTTAAAAACTTAAATTAAAAAAAAAAATAAAACTTTAGGCCAGGCGTTTTACAGGCTCATGCCCGTAATCCCAGCAGTTTGGGAGGTCGAGGTAGGTAGATCACCTGCAGGAGTTCGAGACCAGCCTGACCAACATGGTGAAACCTCATCTCTACTAAAAATACTGAATTATTAGTACAGGCATGGTGGCAGGTGCCTGTGGTCCCAGCAACTCAGGAGGCTGAGGCAGGAGAATCACTTGAACCCAGGTGGTGGAGGTTTCATTGAGCCGAGATGGCGCCATTGCACTCCAGCCTAGGTGACAGAATGAGTCTCCGTCTCAAAACAAAAAAATTTATTTTGAAATAATTTCGAAATTACAGCAGTTTCAAGAGTACAACAAAGAACGTTTTGCCACCTTTTTTTCTTTCATTTGTTCCCTCCTCTCCTCCCTCGCCCTTTCCCTTCCAGTCCGCTCTGAACATGAACAACCATCAAGGGTGATTTGCATACGTCATTGCACATTACCCATAAGGTGTTTAGTGGACATTTCCTAAGAGCAGGGGTGTCCTCTCAGCGTCCATAGTACAGCTCTCAAATTCAGGAAGTGTGCTTAAATCCTTCTGTGATAAAAATTGAACTAAAATAAAATTTAAAAAAGAAGTGTGCAGTATTCTCCCATCAGTCCAAAAGTTGCGAGTTTGTAGTTCATGTTTCAAATCTGCCCACTGTCCCAATAACGAGTTTGAAATCCATTGTTCTGGTCCAGGGTCCTGTCCAGGACTAGGCCCCGCCGTGCGTTCCCTGCAGCCTCCTCTGATTTGGAGCAGGTCCTCAGCCTTGCTTTGTTTCAGGACATTGATGTTTGGAAGAGTGCAGTCCAGTTTCTGTTGTAGAATGTTCCTCAGGTTGGTCCAGGAGTGTTCGTGTCCAGCGAGTTGGGAAACATCACCTTTCTTTTGGTGATGTATTTGCCAAACCCCCTGCCTTGTGCTAGGTGTGTCACTCAACCAAGCCTGGCCCCTGACCTTGGCGATGTAGTTTGGGTTTGTGGGGAAAGCAGGTACCATCAGGTGGGCGTTGTGGACCCCTCTGTGTCTCACAACCAGAGGCACTGATGCTTAGATAAATAGAGGGATGGACGCAGGGCGAGTCAGCATTCTAGAAGTCTGCAAAGATACAGAAATGGCGCTGCTCCCTCTCCGGCATCCGGCCATCAGCTTTGCTTGGCTTCCCGAGGCACCCTGAAATTCACCCCAGACACCAAGTCTTCTCTCGGAAATCTCGGGGAAGCTGAGGTCTGCGTTCTAACCCTGCCCTACCAGGGATCTGCTCTGTGGCTGGGAGGAGGCCCCTGTGGCTCTCCCAAGTGCCCTTGGAATGCAGAATGCATTGAGGGGAGGAGAGTCACGGAGCTCTGGGGGGCACAGGGAGACAGGCCTGGGCCGCAGGCTTCCATCCCACCTGGGACAAGGTTAAACAGAACTAGGATGGTTTCATCATGACCTGGCAGGAAAACCATCAGACCCAGATTTTTGCTTTTTCAACTGTTTGACTTCTGTTTCATACAGGATGAAAAATGGTGAACTGTAATCTTAAATAACCAAGCAAGATCTAGTAGCCATGAGCACTTTGTCAGACCAAAGCAGACAAGGAGAAAGTGTTCGGAGTGCCATCGCATCATCACAGAACCTCAGCCAACAAGCTTTCAGTGAGACACAAAATAACGTGGATTTCTATTTAGCAATGAAGTCAGTACCATTGTCCATTCTGTGTTCACACACTAACATTTCAGAGTTCCCTCCCTGGGGCTGCAGGCATCCGTGTGAGAAAGACTTGAATGCCCTGCCTTTATAATTTAATTTAAATTAAATAAAACTTACAATTCAGTTGTCAGTTGTTCTGGTGACATCTGAAGGGTTTCGTACCATACGTGGCTCGTGGGCACCGTCCTGGACCATGTCTGTGGAGAACAGCGCCATCCCTGCGGGGAGTCATGTTTCACGGCGCTGCCCTGCACGCCCGGCAGCCTGGGGAGCAGATTTCCTTCCACGTCAAAGGCTGGCCACACAGTACAGATCTGACAGTCCTGAAGTCAGCCCTTAAACATGCTGCAAACCATCAGTGGCGTGTTCTCTGGAATGCCGGCATGGACCAGAGGTATGCTAGAAGATTTACAGAATGTTACTTCTTCTGTTATCCTGGGGACTCAGAGCCCTGTTAAATCAGTTTCGGCATCGGGATTCGGTCTTGGTTTTAAAGAGAACGAATGCAGCGAAGTTGAACTGCAGTGATTTCACTCAGTGCCCTGGGTCTCTCCACTCACCTGGCCCTCCGAAACCCCAGGGCCTCGTGCGCATGGGCTCCTACCGGAGCCCAGTTTTTGGCTGGGTGGGGGCACTTCCTATGGGAGGGGGACCCCTGTCTCAATGCTCAGGCAGCCACTCCCGAGGCCGCTGGGCTGAGCTGTCTGGGGGCAGGTTCTCAGGCAGGCCAGGAGACGGACTCAGCTGGATGATACAGACGGCAGGCTGGATTCATGTTGCCCCTGCACCTCCCGCATCTGCTGAGGACACCCAGAATTGTGGCCCTGGGCCAAACCTCAGCTCCCCGTCCCATGAAAGTGTGGGGCGCAGCGTGGGTGATAGAGTGGGGTTGCCAGTGCCCCCTAAGCTCCTGCTATGGGTCCAGCCCACAACTGAGGAAGCCACACACAGGCTGTGCCGGAGTGTCTCTGTTTGATTGAGAGTGCCTGTCTGCTGCGGGTCCTTGCTGTCCCCGCCTTCTGACCTCCTGGCTGAGGGAAGCTGAGTGTGCAGCGCTAGCCTCGGCTCCCACGCAGCTGCTGCTGCTCCAGCTATGATGTGGCTCTTCCACATTCTGCTCTGCGTGGCCAGTAAGTCCTCTCACCCGCTCCTCAGGGGGCTGCTGTGCCCTCAGCTCCAGCTAGATGTCTGCAGAGCACAGCTGTGACTGACTTGTCTCTCTGACGGGGCTCCGTTAGAGCTAGAGGATAGAGAGTGGGAGCCCCCGCGGGGAAGCGCTCTTGCTCCATGGGTCAGATCCGCAGGCTTGTTGGGAAGGGCGGCTGAAGCTTTGTGTTGACAGTGCTGGGAGCCGGGCTTCAGGCTCGAGGCTCTGCCACTCTGTTCCTCCTGCAGCCACCGAGGCCCTTTCCCCGTGGCACCCACATGTGGTTTGTTGTCTGAGTGTGGAGTCTGCGCCTGGTGGAGCTCCCTTCTGTACAGCGCAGGGGTTGGGCTGATGAGGGTGAGGACTCTGTGAGGGACTGGGGCAGGTGTCTGCATGGTCGAGGGGGAGTGTGGGCCGGGGGAGCCTGCTTCCTGTGTTGTTAAGGCCAGGGTGAAAACTGGCATGTGGGGTGTGGGGAGGCACTTCTACTGCCTGGGGTGGGGGCTCCCATTTTGGCCTTTAAGTATCCTGTGGAAACCTCTTTGGGCAAGCCAAGCCGTGAGCCCTTTCGCTGGCCCCCAGGGATGAGACAGCGTGGTCAGCCAAGCCCCTGGAGGCCGTTCAGATCAAGCCAGAGCCCAGGGTGGTGCTGCCTAGAGGCCGGAGCAGACTCCCGTGGGTCTCCTGTCCCCGCTCGGGGGGTGGGCAGAACTGGATGGGCGCCAACCATATGTGGATGCAAAGTTCCTGGAAGCTCAGTTCTCCCCAGAAGATGGGCTGAGGCCGTGCGGAGGGGGGTACTCAGGATGGGCATTCCACATGGGGCCAGATCACCCAGGAAGTAGGCCAGAATGTGTGGGGCACCCACAAGGCACACGTTTTTGGGCAGATTTTAATATTTTATTTTATTTTATTATTTTTTGAGATGGAGTCTCATTCTGTCACCCAGTCCGGAGTACCATGGCATGATCTCAGCTCACTGCACCCTCTACCTCCCTGGTTCAAGCCATTCTCCTGCCTCAGCCTCCTGAGTATTGGGATTACAGGCACCTGCCACTATGCCCAGCTAATTTTTTGTATTTTTAGTAGACAGGGTTTCGCCAAGTTGGCCAGGTGGATGTCGAACTCCTGACCTTGTGATCCACCCACCTCTGCCTCCCAAAGTGCTGGGATTACAGGCGTGAGCCACCGCGCCCAGCCTAATATTTTATATTGCAAAAACACCAGAAGAGTCACCATGGAAAGGTCAACAGTTTGTTGAACTTGCTTCTATTTTACAGTTTAGACTTCTCTGTTTTTAGTTCTGTGTGGGGTGTAGAGAGAGTCTCACTCTTTTTCTGGCTTGTGGCTTTGATCTCCCATTACCAGGAATATCCGGGCAGACGCTTAGCTGAGACTCTTATCCACCCTCTCCCAGTTCAGAGGAGGTGACTGAGGCACAGAGCCGGCAGTGACTACCCAGGCTTGCAAGCAGCTGGCGATAGACGGGGCAAGCCCAGGCCTCTGCTCCACCTCCCGGCTCCACAACACTCCTGTGGCCTGGGGCACGAACCCTGATGTCACAGTGGGCTCCTGCTCCTTTGTCTCCTGCGGCCTCTGGGACCACCCCCCATCCCCTCAGTGCCTTTTCCAGCAGGTGGCATGGATCAAACCCCTCGTGAGGCCCAGGCCCTTCCCAAGCTGATGGAGCCGAGAGCGAGCGGCAGCCGACCTGGCAGGAGACCACTTAGCCCACCGCTCAGCTTAGCTCAGCCACGGAACGGGGACAGGAGCGGGGCCCGGCAGCTCCAGTGTGGGTGGTAGAAATGAAGCTGCCGCAGTTCTGCTCCACGCAGTGAGGTCCTAAGACTGGGACAGGCCGGCCCGGGAGACTCCTGGAGGAGGTGAGGTGGCGTTGAGTCTGAGAAGGAAGACTCCCTCAGACCATGACCCCAGGCCCGTGCCCTGAATCCCATGCCGGGCTGGGGTTTTGAAGGCTGGAGAGAATCCAGGACTGTTCCTGGCCTGGCCCTGACCTTCCAGCCTTCCCAGGCCACCCACTCTGGTGATGTCTACTTCTTGTTATTTGTGGGAGCAGATGGAATAATAGCGACTGTCTAAGGGACATTTTAGAAGAGTCGGGTGCAGATACACAGACACTGAAACCCTGGAACTGCCCACACCCTGGCCGCCAGCTCCATCACGCTTGTCACCATGTGGGCTGCCACCCTCAAATCAGTCTTCACCCCTGATTCACTCTGCAATTGCATCATCTCACTTCTCCATCCTGGGTCTCAGAGGTTGTGTTTGTACCCTTGCGTGAAGAGGCCAGTATGGTCACCCTGCAAAGCCTCACAGGGGTGAAGAAGGAACCAGAAGTCCAGGGCACACTCTTGTCGGTGGCACGAACTCAGGCTGAGGCCTGTGGCTCTGCCCAGGCACCGCCCCAGGCTTGTGTGTCATAGAAAACCTCAGTCTTTGCGGAGTGGGGTCTGGGGCATCTGAGGCGGGCTCTGAAGGACAGGGAGGTCCTTGGCTGGCAGGGGGCAGAGGAGCCTTCTGTGCAGGTGGAACAGGAGGGACGAAGCCCTGGGGCGTGAGGACTCTGGTCTGCAGGAAGATGGAGGCATGGTGTGGGTGGGAGCAGAAGGCTCTCTGCTCTGGTGTTACTTTCCCTTCCAGCCCTACCCCAAATCGGGACATGCTGGGGCCTGGAGGTGCGGGCAGAGGCGAGGCCACCCCCGTCCTGGCCCCCTGTGTGAAGAGAAGGCAGGTTGTGCACACAGTCACCTCCCCAGCCCCGATCTCACAACACAGGGAAGGGACATTCCAGGCAGAGGCGCAGCCCACGCAAAGGTGAAATGTCAGAGGAGTGCAGTGTTAGTGGGAGCGCCAGGTGGGCAGCGTGGGCTGGGCAGGAGCCCCACATCTCTGCCTTTCTCTGGGAGGTCTGCTTGCCTGAGGCAGGTATGGTGTGAATGGAGGAACGTGGGCATCCAGGCCAGAGAGTCCCATGGTGGAAGTGGTGAGGAATGTGGGAGCGTGAGTGCCAGCCTGGGGGACCCTGGAGTTCCTGCTGAGGACAGTGGGGAGCCACAGAAGTTCTTAGGCAGGGTGGCGACAGACTTATATATTGTGTGTTAGGTGCAATCTGGGAGAGAGGAGAGGCAGAGAGGCCCATGAAGAGGCTGCTGCCCTCGTCCCAGCTGCGGGTGTTGGGGACGGCAGACATGGGGAGGAGGAGACGCTCATGAGAAACGTTTAGTTTCCTGGCCAGGTGCAATGGCTCACACCTGTAATCCCTGCACTTTGGGAGGCCGAGGCAGGCAGATCACTTGGGGTCAGGAGTTCAAGACCAGCCTGGCCAACATGGTAAAACCCCATCTCTACTAAAAATACAAAAATTAGCTGGGTATGGTGGCGGGCGCCTGTAATCTCAGCTACTCGGGAGGCTGAGGCAGGAGAATTGCTTGAAACCAGGAGGCAGAGGCTGCAGTGAGCCGAGATCGCACCATTGCACTCCAGCCTGGGAGACAGAGCAAGACTTCATCTCAAAAAAAAAAAAAAAAAAGAAATGTTTGGTTTGCAGCACACAGTCGTACTCAAGGCCTGCTGGCCGTTCTTGTTATTCGGGAGCTGAAGGGTGAGGGAGCGAGATGGGCTGAGCTGCCTGTGAAGTTCAGGTGGCGTTGATGAGGCTCCGTGGAGAAGACCGCGGTGGGGGGCTGAGGCTGGGTGGTCCTGCGCAGGCGCTCCGCAGATGGCTCCGAGGCACGGTCCTCCCAGCAGGCTCTGCTAGGTGTTCTGGGCGTCAGGACCCCTGCCTCTAGTCCCGCTTCTGCAGCCAGCTCCTGGTGTCCCTGCAGTCAAATCATGCCCATGGGCCTCAGTTTCCTAAATTGGGGATAGCGGTACTTATTGCACTGTGAGAACGAGCACTGAAGTTGCCCCATGCGCTGCGGAGGGCTGTGGGGAGGTGGTGGTGGCTGGCAGGATGGATGACGACCTCTGTGACTCAGCAGCCCTACGTGGCTGGGGCAGCTTGGAGAGGTGGTGCTGTGGGTAGTGTGGTGGCAGACACTGATGTAGCTGTGTCTGTAAGTCTCAGAGCACGCGAGGGGGCTTGGGAATTATAGCCTCGCATGAGGTTATAACTCCCACCTCAGCCTCCCTGTGCTGAGCCGACTGCGTCAGACCTGGGGCCGGTGTCGCCCCATTTGATCTGCACAGCCCCATGTCCCAGAGAGGACATGGAAGTGAGGTGCCAAGCCCAGGGTCCTTCAGGGACTCTGAGGCAGAGAGGATCTGAACTCGAGACCACCGAGCTAGATGATGCTATTTTCTGAGTCTTGGTGGGAAATGCAACAGGAGGTGGCGTCCTGATGCAGGCGAAGCGCAGACAAAGGTGAACTGGCGGGCCTGGGGTGAGTCCAGCCCGAGAGAGCCAGCTGAGCCATGCCTGGGAGACCTCGGTGCCAGCTGGCTCTCAGGGAAAGCCCAGCAAATACAGGGACCTCCCCCACTGCACACACACACATACACATGCGCGCGCGGACACACGCACACACTCGCACACACTCGCACACACACGCACACACACACGGTTTCTCATGCCATCCTGCCTCCTCCGCAGGCTCCTGCTGACCTAGTTGCCGGCCCTCTAAAGCAGCTGCCAGCACACCAGGGAGCTGTGCCCAGCTTCTCCAGGCCATTTGTGACCCTGCCCTCTCTCTTTACCAACCCCTCAGTGCCTCCAGCTTTTACTAAAGGCTTTGGAATCCGGCACAAACACAAAATCTGAACCCCAGACACAAACATTCCATCTTCTGATGAGCCATGTGCAAACCACTCCCCTCCCCAAGCCTCAGTGCCCAGCGTGCTGCCTGGAAGGCGGCAGGTGCTGGGGAGAGTGGAACCCTCCGTGAAACAACACCCCTCTGTCCAACAAAGTGAACACGGCGGGGGTGGCGTGAGCAAAGGGAACACCCGGCCCACTCTGACATTTTTAGAGCACCTCTTCTGGGCCTGGCTCTGTGCCGAGCTGGGCTTTGTGGCCAGGGGTGTCAGGCGTGACTCAGATCACACCACAGTTTGGCCGGGATAGACTCAGCCACAGATCACTCAGATGCAGACAGGATTTGGTCAGAGTCAGACAGAGACACCACAGGATGCCGAGGGGCTCAGGGACCCGGGAGTTACTCTGAGCGTCTAAATTGGCTCCTGGCTCCTGGCTGGCTGAGCAGAGTCACAAAACGTGGGCTTTGCAGACAGAGGTGGAGAGTGGTCAGGCAGACCTTCAGGCTGGAGGGAGCTGCTGTGCTGAGGCCTGGAGGCGGGGGCGTGCTGGGCCGAGCGGGAGGTGCCGCAGAGGTCCAGGAGAGGAGAGGACTTTTCTCTGTGGTCTCCAATCATGTCTTTTTTTTTTTTTTTTGGAGACGGAGCTTTGCTCTTGTTACCCAGGCTGGAGTGCAATGGCACGATCTCAGCTCACTGCAACCTCCATCTCCCGGTTCAAGCGATTCTACTGCCTCAGTCTCCCACGTAGCTGGGATTACAGGCGTGCACCACCATGCCTGGCTAATTTTGTATTTTTAGTAAAGACAGGGTTTCTCCATGTTGGTCAGGCTGGTCTCAAACTCCCAACCTCAGGTGATCCACCTGCCTTGGCCTCCCAAAGTGCTGGGATTACAGGCATGAGCCACCGCACGCGGGCTTCCAATCATGCCTTTCAGTTATACAGATGGTGAAAATGGGGGAAGAAGGCGCCCACTCACCCCTTGTACCATGTTGGCAGTTTGCACTTTTTTGTTCTCCTTCAGGCAGTTTGCTGACCTGTTTTTCCCCAGCCTGGCTGACCAAGAAGCACACGGCTCAACATGACGTGGGCCCGGGGACTGGAGCCCAAACTCCCTGCTGGCCATCCTGTGTTGCCGCTCTGGATTCATGGGGGAGCAGAAGGAACAGTACAGCTGTCTTCCCTGCCTGGGGGTTTTGGCCTGGAAGCTTTGAGAGTCTATGTCGCTGTAAGCAGTGACCCTCCCAGCACCTACCAAGTGTAGGCCACTGTGCCAGGCGCTGAGATAATATGCGGTCGAGGCTGGTGCAGTGTGTGTCCTCATGGGGCTCACTGGTGGCAGGGGCCAGTCACAGGCAGTAAGGAAACAGGAAAGGCCGAGCACAGTGCCTCACGCCTGTAATCCCAGCACTTTCGGAGGTCAGGACTGGAGGATCACTTGAGCCCAGGAGTTTGAGTCCAGCCTGAGCAACATAGCGAGACTCCCATCTCTACAAAATTTTTTTTTTTTAAATGAGGATGAAGCCAGGAGATAGGCTGAGGGCGGAGGACTCCAGGCAAGGGCAGGATTCTGTACAAATGTATACTCGGGGGATCAGGAAGGGCTCCAGTGCTTCCAGCAGATTCTCAAAGGGGGCCAGGCGTGGTGGCTCACGCCTGTAATCCCAGCTACTTGGGAGGCTAAAGCAGGAGAATCGCCTGAACTGAGAAGGCGGAGGTTGCAGTGAGCCAAGGTCACGCCACTGCACTCCAGCCTGGGTGACAGAAACTCCATCTCCAAAAAAAAAAAGAAATTCTCAAAGGGATCCATGACCCCCAAACAAGGAGGAATGTATGGTCTGGTTATGTTTTCTGTGTGCCACATTGGGGCAGTGGAAGGGAGGACCACAAATGCCAGCTCTGGAAGAGCTGGGCTGTGGGCTGTTCCCGTGTTCTCAGGAAGGACCCTAAGGGACATATTTTTTCTGGTGTACGTAACAGGACTAGCTGTGCTCCCTGGAAGTTTTTTGGTTTTTGAATTTGGTGGATGCTGCATGGCACTGACTGATCTCTGTCATGTTTATATTACCCTCAGGAAAGCTTCATTCATTCGTGTGTGCATTTAGTCGACAAGCGATTTTATGAAGCCAAGTGATCTTATGAACTCTACCGTGAGCTGGCACTGTGTTCCGAGCCAAAAGTGGGCCCCGACGGGCGGTACTGGCGCTGCCGCACCCCCACGCTCACTGCCGACCTCCTTCCTGGCTTATCGTATCCCTCTCTTTGTTTACACCATCATTTTCCTTCTGTCCTTTTTTGCCTACCCCATTATTTTAAGTGAGTTTTATCTTACTGTATTGTGTTTTTTTGTGAATCACTACAAATCATTCTAGGCAAGGCAGAGATATAAAGAAAAGGGAATAAAATGCAGATATCAGGCTGGGTGCAATCAGACTCATGCCTGGAATCCCAGCACTTTGGGAGGCCAAGGCAGGCAAATTACCTGAGGTCAGGAGCTTGAGACCAGCCTGGCCAACATGGTGAAACCCCAACTCTACTAGAAATACAAAAATTTGCCGGACATGGTGGCACACGCCTATAATCCCAGCTATTCAGGAGGCTGAGGCAGGAGAATTGCTTGAACCTGGGACGTAGAGGCTGCAATAAGCTGAGATCACATCACTGCACTCCAGAACAGAGCCAGAGTCTATCTCAATACATAAATAAAATTAAATATAGACATCTACTTTGTGCCAGACTCAGGGAAATGGACTGGAAATTGAGAGAAGAGATACCCATGCTCCTCCTCCTTGAGTCTGGAAGGTTGGTTTTTGGATAATAAAATTTTAGGCATGTACACAGGTAAACAAGATAGCTATAATAAACCCACTATGTCTACCAACCAGAGGACACAGCTGTCAAGATTTTGTCACATAGGCTGAATTTCTTTTGTGCTCCTTTTTTCATTTTTGTTGTCAAGGTGTTTAAAGCCTGGTTACTCAAAATGTGATCTGAGGACGGGCAGTGTCGGCATCATTTGGGAGCTTGTTAGTGTAGAATCTCAGCCCCATTCTGACTCATTACCCGCTGAATCAGAATCTGGATTTTAACAAGACTGCACATTAGTGTTTCAGAAACGTTACTTTACTCCAAACCCCAAACATCGTGTCATTTCCCTCCCAAAGAACACGGACATCTTCATTTCTAAAGAACATGGAGGCTGGGTGCGGGGGCTCACTCCTGTAATCCCAGCACATTGGATCACCTGAGGTCAGGAGTGTACCTGTGATCTCAGCTACTTGGGAGGCTGAGGCAGGAGAATCATTTGCCTGGAGATCCCGGGAGGCAGAGGTTGCAGTGAGCCGAGATTGCACCATTGTACTACAGCTTGGGTGACAAGAGCGAAACTGTCTGCACACACACACACACAGACACACACACACACACAGTTTTAAGCAAGGGGGTGGCATGATTAGACAATGATTTTTTTTTTTTTTTTTTTTGAGGCAGAGTCTCACTCTCTCACCCAGGCTGGAGTGCAGTGGTGTGATCTTGGTTCACTGCAACCTCCATCTCCTGGGTTCAAGCAGTTCTCCCACATCAGCCTCCTGATTAGCTGGGCTAACAGGCACCCGCCACCGCACCCGGCTAATTTTTGTATTTTTTGTAGAGATGGGGTTTCACCATGTTAGTCAGGCTGGTCTCAAACTCCTGACCTCACTCAGGTGATCTGCCCACCTTGGCCTCCCAAAATGCAAGGATTGCAGGCGTGAGCCACCACACCTGGCCGAGACCATGTTTTAAGAAATTTTTCTAGCATCTGGTGTAGGGAGGTTGTATCCAGAAGTACAAGTCTTTTTTTTTTTTTTTTTAATATATATATAAAGATGGGGTTTCACCATGATGGCCAGGCTGGTCTTGAACTCCTGACCTCAAGTGATCCACCCACCTCAGCCTCCCAAAGTGCTAGGATTACATGTGTGAGCCACCGCGCCCGGTTAGAAGTACAAGTCTTGAAAGAGAAAGACCAGGAGACTAACATGTCCAAGCAAAAGACGAAGAAGTCAGTGAGGCAGAACCGAGTCCTGGCAGAGGCCCAAATGCACGTGAGAATTCTAAGGATGATGAAGGTCGTGTCTGAAAACTGGGGGGGTAAGGCGAGCTGCTCAACAAATAATGATGGGACAGGTTCAACTGGGGGAAAAAAGTGAAGTTGTATCCCTGTTTCACTCCATTGGAAAAATAAAATCCAGATGGACCAAAGATTCAAACATAAGAAGTGAAAGAGAAGAACAATATTTAAGGAAACATGAGTGAACTGAAAGAAATAACCAGGCCGGGCACGGTGGGTCACACCTGTAATCCCAGCACTTTTGGAGGCTTAGGCGGGTAGATCATGAGGTCAAGAGATGGAGACCACCCTGGCCAACATGGCGAAACCCCGTCTCTATTAAAAAAAAAAATACAAAAATTAGCTGGGTGTGGTGGCACGTGCCTGTAGTCCCAGCTACTCGGGAGGCTGAGGCAGGAGAATCGCTTGAACCTGGGAGGCGGAGGTTGCGGTGAGCCGAGATCACGCCACTGCACTCCAGCCAGGCGACATAGTGAGACTCCATTTCAAACAAAAACAACAAAAAAACAGAAATAACCTGGAGGAGGATGACACAAAGCTGATGTCATAAAGGAAAAACAATTTGACTATATCAAAAAATGTAGATGTGGGGGAAACTGCACATGCAAGGAGAAGGACCAGCTTCGGGGGCAGGCTCTGCAGCACATGGCCGGCTTCTCCAGGGTAGCAGAAAGCTCTCACAAATAAATCAGAAAAGAGTATCTTTTCAGCGCGGTGGCTCACGCCTGTAATCCAAGCACTTTGGAAGCTGAGGCGGGTGGATCACCTGAGGTCGGGAGTTCAAGACCAGCCTGACCAACATGGTGAAACCCCGTCTAAAAAAATAAATAAATAAAGAATATCTTTTCATAAAAATGAATAATATACATGAGTAGGCAATAAACAAAAGAGGCTTGACCTCACTCATGATTTAAAAATAGTTTTGGGGCTAAGCTTGGTGGCTCACGCCTATAATCCCAGCACTCTGGGAGGCTAAGATTGGAAAATGACTTGAGCCCAGGAGTTCAAGACCAGCCTGGGAAACATAGTGAGACATCATCTCTATAAAGTTTTTTTAAAAAAGTTAGCCAGACCTTGGCTGGGCGTGGTGGCTCATGCCTGTAACTCCACAGCACTTTGGGAGGCTAAGGCAGGCAGATCATGAGGTCAGGAGCTCGTGACCAGCCTGACCAACATAGTGAAACCCTGTCTCTACTACAAATACAAAAATTAGCCCAGCGTGGTGGCAGGCGCCTGTAGTCCCAGCTACTCAGGAGGCTGAGGCAGGAGAATTGCTTGGACCTGGGAGGTGGAGGTTGCAGTGAGCTGAGATCTCACCACTGCACTCCAGCCTGGGAGACAGAGTGAGACCTTGTTTCAATAAAATAAAAACTAAAAAATAATTTTGGAACAAGATGATGAGATGCTCTTAAAACAAGCATGAAAATGTCTGCACATCAGTCCAGGCAGCCTGCGTGTGGGGAAATAACCCTTCCCCCATGCTGCTGCTGGAGTGTGAATTGGCAGAACCCCTTTGGGAGGTCATCTATCATCATCTATTTTTCCCCAAAAAGTTTTAAATGAAAAATTTCAAATATATAGAAAAGTTGAAAACTTATACAGTGGACAACCACATTACCACACTTAAATGTTACAGTTACCAACACTTTTGAGTGTTTGCTTTATCATGTATATCTATCTACCCATCCAGCAAGCCATCTTTTTTTTTTTTTTTTTGAGACGGAATTTCACTCTGTTGCCCAGGCTGGAGTGCAGTGGCCCAATCTCGACTCACCACAACCTTTGCCTCCTGGGTTCAAGCAATTCTCCTGCCTCAGCCTCCCGAGTAGCTGGGATTCCAGGTGCCCGCCACCATGCCCAGCTAATTTTTGTATTTTTAGTAGAGAAGGGGTTTCACCATGTTGACCAGAAAGGCCTCGATCTCTTGACCTTGTGATCTACCTGCCTCGGCCTCCCAAAGTGCTGGGATTATAGGTGTGAGCCACTGTGCCCGGCCTGCAAGCCATCTTATATTTTGATGCATTTTAAAGTAAATTGCAGGCTGGATGCAGTAGCTCACACCTGTAATCCCAGCACTTTGGGAGGCCAAGGCAGGTGGATCACTTGAGGTCAGGAGTTAGAGACCAGCCTGGCCAACATGGCAAAACCTCGTCTCTATTAAAAATACAAAAAATTAGCCAGGCATGGTGGTGGGCACCTGTAATCCCAGCTATGTGTTGCAGACTGAGACAGAGAATCTCTTGAACCTGGGAGGCAGAGGTTGTAGTGAGCCAAGATCGCACCACTGCACTCCAGCCTGGGCAACAGAGTGAGACCCCGTCTCAAAAAAAAAAGAGAAGTAAATAAAAATAAATTGCAGTAGTAAGTATAATTCAACTCTAAATGTTTCAGCATACATATCAACAAAATGTTTGTGTTTCAAGGTAATATTTACATACAGTGACAC